>JBBPOF010000178.1:0-38143 GCA_038091315.1 Porphyrellus cyaneotinctus | reverse complement strand
CGAATTGGCTGCTCCGATGGTATCAGGTATGTCAATATGTGATGATACGCGACAGTCACAGAAACTTTCAGTAGCCGTACGTGACGCTGTCCCAGGTGAAGGCACCCGCGTCTCGCAGTATCCTTCTGGACTATGTGAGTATTTTGTTCATTCCTTTAAATCTTTGCTTATCAGGTAGATTAGGTTGCCTTGAAGTACGGTTCTGTTTTCGCACCGAAATTGAACGTATTGAAATGTTTCGCAGCCCGTTCAGTGCCCTGTACAATTCATGGGTGTATAAACATTACTTGATCGGCATTTCTGGGCTTATAGCGCTATCAACCCTAGCGTTACAACCTCTGGCTGGTTCACTCTTGCAATTGCGACAAGTTCCTCATACATCTGGTTTGCCTTTCCCCACTACGCGCGAAAATCAGCTCGGTAACGTGATACACAGATTCGAATGCTTTCCTCATGCAGACAATTGGCCTCTCACCTACGATAGACAATCTGGACGGTTACATGGCATCCACGGGTGTAAGTTGTCTGCTTCCTTTGGATTATCTCCACTCAGGTCAAATTAGTTTGCTCTTGCTTCAGGTATGCGTCTCTCGGCCATGAGAACGAATGTATATTTATGCCGGCAGTATACGACGACCTGATTGACCCACCCTTTGTCCACGGGATCTGGGCCGCTGGTCAATTCCAGGTGAGACGCTTTCTAACTTGCGTACCCGATGCTTACCGTCCCTTCACTAGGCACCACCAGCAGCACATCTCAACGGTACCATTGCAGTGAATACCACTGCTATTCAAACAGAAGTTAACTGTGTTGGTCATGCTTCTCTCAGCATGATAAATGAGGGTGGAAGCTATGTTGCAACAGCCACGTTTCCCAACGGATGCTCTGCAAGCCACACGTTTAATCCTGGAAATGGAACTCAGCAATTCAATGCCGTCAATGTTTCCAGTTGCGCTTCACAGGGTCTAGACATAAAGTTTCAACCTGTCGTGTTCTGGTTCTACCTCAACTCCAGCAGCCCTCAGGTGGCGAGCGTGTATTGTAACCCGACGATGGATACATTCGTAGTAGAAACGTCAATGAATCTTACCACCAGTTCTCTCGGCCCTTGTACGATCATAGAACCAGACGCAGGCTCCAATAATGTTACTGGAGGTCCTCAAGATGGACGCTTGTACAACGGGTAAGTACCCATCATTCTTGATTCCAGCAGAGCAGATGTTTGATCCTATGTAGTATTGTGTTCGACCCGAGTGATAATTTCTACGTTTCTTCAAGAGCACAAGCAATTAATTTCGTTATTCCTGATGCAATATATCGTTACGCATCCCGACAACCCGGAGGACTGTTATCGGTTTTTGAAGATCAATACGGCTTCCTCAACGCTACCAACCTCATCTATGCGAGTGTATTGGTGTTTATTCTGCTTACTCCTTCCTAATGTATCCCACAGACTCGGTATCTCTCCGTTGCTGCGCATACCAATTTCTTCCTCGCGAGTAACTTGACGATTCCCGCAAGACTCACATCTGAACTCCCCCGTCTGTTCATCGAGTGAGATTTCTGATGACCGATCTCCGAGCCTGTCAGTCTCACATTCCTCACAGACCGATATCAGCATATTTCTTTATCCCTTTGTTGATCATTAATGGGGCTGTCGGATTTTGGGTACAGTACTTGCACAAGCGTGCACGTCGCAAACTATGGCTGACAAGCCCTCCTGGTTCTATCGCTGCCATCGTGTCTTTGACCGCTCGATCTGGTTTCGGTCAACTGTTACTACCATACGACAACGAGGAACGGATGGAAGAAAATCTGGCTGGCTTGGCGTTTTATATAGATCAGCGGACTGGTGCGATCGTCGCCGAGGACGACTTGCACCCAGTCGAGAGTGCGGATGGAGTGGCGCTGTTAGGACCTGACAGGGCATATACTGACTCGCCACCGCCGCTCAAGCCAGACATATGACGCCTCTTGCAGGCGATCGATTGGACCGATAATACTCACACGAGTACATAACCTTCATAACTATGCCTTTTCTTACCTTGGATTTTTCGGACATGCTGCGGTTTTGCCAACAGACATGTTTCGTGTAACTGGTGATACGTATGTTTTTTCACCTCTTCACCAAATCCTTGCGCATCCCTGAGTGGTACTCTCGAACAATGCTTTTCACTGACATATCGGCCTTTAACGAATGCCTCATCTCCTCAACTAGCACGGGAGGATGTAGTTCTTTACCATCTGTTCTATCAGCTCTCAACTTGCACATGCGCTTTATTCGATCCTGCGATGGAGTGTTCATCGACACAAAGAAGCCCAGCCAAGGCACTCGCAGACACCTTCCGCATCGTTGCTGTCACGTGATTGTATGGCACCTCGATCTTACTCTCGGATGCATCCTGCTGACTCACCGACGTTGACACTAATGGATGTCTACAGGATTCACTCTGAGCTTAGGGCGGCCAATGGATGCACATTACTCGGCGACCAGAGAAATCAACGCGTGACCGGCGTGCAGCCTTGTGAGTGCTCTATTCGGCTTGACTCCATTGATCGTGTCTGCTACGATGATTAAAATAAATACACACCTCTCAACCATTGTGAAGGTTATAGAACCACTACGAGCGAGGTCATCATGCTCTGCCATCTTTCTGATTCATTGCACTGTCATCATTGAAGCCTTAGAGCCCGTGGCGACGATATGCTCTCGAAAAGCAGCTAGACTCCATCTCGTCCAGACAGTCCGAATAGCGCACCAGCTGAGCGCCGAGCTCGCTTCGAAGCGTGTCTGGAACTGATTGAGTGGTCCCGTGGAATCAAATGTCGGTGTCACACCCATTTTCTATATGTCAGGGGTGCTTTAGGTCTCATCAATAGATCTTATGGTATGGCTTTCCGCGGTCCTTTTATGGAAATGGACCCCACAGACCAACACAAAGCCTCAAAAGGATGCCCTGACTACAAAGAGTTGGCACCCATTACGTTTTCCAGGCACGAAAATCTCTGTTCTCATGCAACGTTGCATTTGGCCCCAGTGCGCAACCTGCTTGACCGTCGTCTGTCTTCAAGAACAATATGTTTTCACTACCCACGCTTATCTATGGGAGCAACTCGATGATTCGCGCAATACCCACGATTGAAACCCCAGATCTGTGGGCTCCTGATGTCCCATGTCCAAGACTGTCAATCATAGGGCTCTGCAGGCAACTTATGCTTTCCCCCTATCGGATTTGTCGGACTTCAGGCACACTACTTGTACGAGCTCATGGCGCGTCGCAAACTACGACTGATGTCTTTGACATCTCGGACTGCTTTCAGTCAGCTCTTGCTACCATACGATGGCGGGCGACAGATGCAGGATAATCTATATGGCTTGATGTTTTATCAGCGGGCTAGTCGCTGTGGAAGATGTTGGCGTGGCCGGGCCCATTGAATACCACACTGCGGCCGAAGATACCATATACCTCCATGTAGCTACAAGGTTTTAATGTTGCGTTCCCACTCGGAACGGGTTCCGTGTGCTCTGTTGCCTGGGGAATCCTTGCAGAGCACACGACCCGTAATACAGATGCTCGCAAACAGATGTCAACAGATGTTTTCCAAATATCTATCCGATCGACCTGTCTTTCCTTCTCTTCTTTCGTCTTCACCAAACCCTGCGCGTCCCTGGTGAAGAGCTAAGAGGATAAGGACTTCTGAACAAGTCCGCAGAACCATGGCCACTCTTCATCGACCGGCCATTTCGCGTTCTGTGAGCAAGGCGAATGGCAATCCAGTACAACCCGTCTGTTTTGCTCCCATCCAAGTTCGGCACACACTATTTGACGCCGTCCTGGAGTTGTCTGATGGCACTGCCTATCGAGGCATCAGCTTTGGCGCGGAAGACAAGAGTGTAGCTGGCGAATGTGTTTTTCAGACTGGTTAGACATTCTCGCCTCATCGTTCCCGAATCTAATCGAGTATCAACTTCACGTCTAGGTATGGTTGGTTACACTGAGTCACTGACGGACCCGTCGTACCAGGGTCAGATCCTCATCCTCACCTATCCTCTTGTGGGCAACTACGGTGTTCCCGAGCGTCATTCTTCCCCCGATCAATTACCGTCAGCGTTCGAGTCCTCGCGCATCCATATTGCCGCGCTGGTCGTTGGCTCATACTCGGACGATTACAGTCATTTTCTAGCCAATTCCTCCTTAGGTGCCTGGCTAAAGGAGAACGGCGTCCCCGCCATTTATGGCGTCGATACCCGTGCACTCACCAAAAAGATCCGCGAGAACGGTTCGATGCTCGCAAAACTTTTGGCACGCAGACCACAGGCTCCTCGGGGCCGCATGCGCTCTCTCATACCAGAATCTCAGCCCGTCTCGCGCGCGCCCTCCCCGCCTGCGTCCATGACTTGGCGGGAGGAATATCTCGACATCGCTTTCCACGATCCCAACCAGGATAACCTGGTCGCTGCTGTATCATTAACATCTCCCCGAATCTTTCAGCCTACTACCAAACCTCGCTTACATCCGTCGGGACGTGCCCTCCGCATCATTGCCGTCGATGTTGGGATGAAATATAATCAAATACGGTGTTTCACGAACCGAGGGGTTGAACTAAAAGTGGTTCCTTGGAACTATGATCTCGTCGAAGATCCGGAACCTTACGATGGGGTTTTTGTCTCGAACGGACCAGGCGACCCATCGATGCTCACTATCACAATCTCAACGCTCTTTCGTGTAATGCAAAAAGGAGACAAACCTATATTCGGTATCTGCCTCGGGCACCAGCTGCTTGCGCTTGCTGCGGGTGCAAAAACTTCAAAGATGAAGTACGGTAATCGAGGCCACAACATCCCGTGTACAGATGCGCTTTCTGGCAGATGTTACATTACGAGCCAGAACCATGGTTATCAGGTTGACACAGCCACCCTTCCGACTGGCTGGAAGGAGTTGTTTAAGAATGCTAATGATGGCAGCAACGAAGGCATATATTGCGAGAACAAGCCGTTCTTCTCTGTACAATTCCATCCGGAGTCCACACCCGGCCCCCGTGATACCGAATTTCTCTTCGACGTCTTCATTCAGAACGTAGAGGATTGCATCTCATCCAATTCTCTCGTTCCGATCTCTCTACCCGGGGGTCGAAAGGAGGAAAATGAAAAACGTTACCCTCGTTCCAGTGTCCAGAAGGTCCTTATATTGGGCTCGGGTGGTCTGTCAATCGGACAGGCTGGCGAATTCGACTATTCCGGGTCGCAGGCAATCAAGGCTCTCAAAGAGGAGGGTATATATACAATTCTCGTCAACCCCAACATAGCGACCATCGCGACATCAAAGGGCCTGGCTGACAAGGTTTACTTCCTTCCTGTGACTCCCGACTTTGTTCGGAAGATAATAAAATACGAAAAGCCTGACGGTATCTACGTCACCTTCGGTGGACAGACAGCATTGAACGTTGGTATCAAGCTCAAAGACGAGTTTGCTGCTCTAGGCGTACAGGTTCTTGGTACACCAATCGAGACAATCATCACCACAGAGGACCGTCAATTATTTGCTCAAGCAATGGAAAGCATTGGAGAACGTTGTGCTCAATCCAGCACCGCTACAACGACCGACGAGGCGATCGCTGCCGCCCGCGAGATTGGGTTCCCAGTAATCGTGCGGGCTGCTTACGCCCTCGGCGGCTTAGGGTCTGGATTTGCTCAAGACGAGGCTCAGTTACGTGCATTGTGTAGCAAGGCGTTCGCAACCAGTCCTCAAGTCCTCGTGGAGAAGAGTATGAAGGGTTGGAAGGAGATCGAGTACGAAGTCGTTCGTGACTGCCGGGACAACTGTATTACCGTCTGTAACATGGAGGTTCGTGCCTTATCTGAGCATTTCCTCCGGTTGGTTGACTTGTTGAGTAGAACTTTGATCCTCTTGGAATACACACCGGAGATTCCATTGTTGTCGCTCCGTCGCAAACTCTTTCCGACGCTGACTATAACATGCTTCGGACTACCGCGATCAACGTCATCCGACACCTGGGAGTGATTGGGGAGTGCAATATACAATACGCCTTGAACCCGTTCTCAAAGGAGTACTGCATCATCGAGGTCTGTAGTCGACAATTTAGGTACGGTCTTTTCTCATACATCCTTTAGGTCAATGCTCGTCTTTCAAGGTCTTCTGCGCTGGCCTCTAAAGCTACTGGATACCCGTTAGCTTTCATCGCCGCAAAGCTGGGTCTCGGTGTTCCTCTCAACGAGATCAAGAACACTGTTACCAAGGTGACTAGCGCCTGTTTCGAGCCCAGCTTGGACTATGTCGTCGTCAAGATTCCTCGTTGGGACCTCAAGAAGTTCAGTCGCGTTAGTCATCTCCTAAGCAGTAGTATGAAGAGTGTCGGAGAGGTCATGAGTATAGGGAGGAACTTTGAAGAGACGATTCAGAAAGCAATCCGTGCGATCGAAGATCAGTTCTTGGGCTTTGCAAAGGTGGGTTTGCCGCCTGTATCAATGGATAACGTGCCAAATATCTCCTTGCAGAATGATTTCGTTGCAGATATTGATGAAGAGCTCTTGAATCCCACCGACAAGCGTATTTTTGCCATCGCTTCCGCTTTCCACCTGGGCTATAGTGTAGACAAGATCTGGCAGATGACGAATATTGACAAATGGTTCCTGTCGAAGCTTCTAAACATCCATCATATGGAGATGCATTTGAGGTAACTTGAATTCCTACTCTCCGTCACTAGACAACTCTAACCCCTGAGTAGAGAGTCCGTCATTTCCACCATAACTAGAGAGACGCTGTTACAAGCCAAGCAACTGGGCTTCTCCGACAGACTGGTTGCGACTTGCATTGGATCAACTGAGCTTGCTGTGCGTCGCCTTCGTCAGGAGGCGTTGATATCTCCCTTCGTCAAACAGATCGACACGGTAGCTGCTGAGTTCCCAGCGTCCACAAACTATCTTTACACCACATACAATGGAACTGAACACGATGTCTTATTCGAGGACCGTGGTGTTATGGTTCTTGGCTCCGGTGTTTACCGAATCGGCTCTTCTGTCGAGTTTGACTGGTGTGCGGTCAGGGCTATCCGGACCCTCCGCGAGCAAGGCTTTCAGACCATCATGGTGAACTACAACCCAGAGACAGTCAGCACTGACTATGACGAAGCGGATCGTTTGTACTTCGAAAACATCAGTCTGGAGACAATTTTGGACATATATGATGTCGAACGCTCCAGAGGAGTCATCTTATCCATGGGTGGGCAGACACCGAACAACATCGCGCTTCCCCTCTCCCGCCAGAACGTAAAAATCTACGGAACATCGCCAGAGATGATCGACACCGCGGAGAATCGATACAAGTTCTCTCGCATGCTAGATGAAATAGGCGTCGATCAACCGCAATGGAAGGAACTCACGAGTTTTGAGGAAGCGCTGACTTTTTGCGAGGCTGTCGGCTTCCCTGTTCTTGTGCGGCCGTCGTACGTTCTTTCTGGCGCGGCGATGAACGTGGTATCCACCGGAAATGATCTAGCCAACTATTTGACCCAAGCCACTGCCCTTTCTCGCGACCATCCTGTCGTCATCAGCAAATACATCGAACAGGCCAAGGAGATTGAAATGGATGCCGTAGCCAAGGATGGCAAGATGATAATGCACTTCATCTCCGAACACGTGGAAAACGCGGGAGTGCACTCTGGTGACGCTACACTGATCCATCCGCCTCAAGATCTCGATCCTGCGACCGTCCGGCAGATCGAAGAAGCAACTGCAAAAATTGGAAACGCGCTCAATGTCACCGGACCGTTCAACATCCAGTTTATCGCCAAGAACAACGAGATCAAGGTTATCGAGTGCAACCTGCGCGCTGCGCGGTCATTCCCTTTCGTATCGAAGGTTACTGGTATCGATGCAATTGAGATGGCGACAAAGGTGATGCTTGGAATTCACGTCGAGCCTTATCCCGACGCTGGCCTTCCCTCGGATTACGTTGGTGTCAAGGTTCCACAATTCAGCTTCAGTAGGTTATCTGGTGCCGATCCGGTGCTTGGAGTAGAGATGGCCTCCACTGGCGAAGTCGCTTGTTTTGGTCGGGACAAATACGAAGCATACCTCAAGGCCCTTATCTCAACAGGCATCGTGCTGCCGAAGAAGAACATCTTGTTCTCTGTTGGTAGCTACAGAGAGAAGCTGGAGATTCTACCGTCTGTCCAAAAGCTCTACGCGGCGGGATATAACATCTTTGCCACCTCCGGAACTGCTGATTTCCTGACGGAACATAATGTTCCTTGCAACGTATGAGCTAGATGCCCTCCCGCTCGGGGTTGTGCTTATTTCTTCATAGTATCTGGAAACGCTTCCCGAAGAGAGCGGCGATTTGCAAAAGTCTGAATATTCACTCACCCAGCATCTGGCGAACAACTTGATCGATATGTACATCAACCTTCCGTCGAGGAATCATTACCGTCGTCCAGCAAGTTACGCCAGCAAAGGCTATCGTACGAGAAGGATGGCAGTCGATTTCGCCATCCCGCTCATTACTAATGTCAAAAACGCCAAGCTTCTTGCTGAAGCTCTGGTTCGCAAGTTGCCCCTTGATGTTTCCAACATTGACTCCAAGAGCTCGTATCTTACGCACGTGTTCCCAGGACTTGTCAACGTCGCCGCTTTTGTCCCGAGGATTACCGCTGTGTCCGGTGACGATAGCTTCAATCAAGCGACACAAGCAGCCCTTTGTGCTGGATTCACCACCTCCGTGATTCTTCCTCATGGCGTGGAAGGGTCGATCACGGATGCCCAAAGTTTGCAGCACGTCCAAAACATCGCCGCAAGTAATGCGTACTGCAATTATACATTGAGCGTTGCTTCGGTCGATGGCCGAGCTTTACCTCTGGATGACGAATTCAAGCCCGATGTTAAGGCTCTCTTTATAGCGTTCCATGAGCCCGCCGGCCCCCCAGAAATATCTGCCGTCGCGGCTCATTTTGCTTCGTGGCCCACCGAGCAGATGATAGTGACAGATGCGAGAGGTTCCAATCTCGCATCTGTCCTTCTCCTTGCTAGTCTTCATAATCGCAGCGTCCACATTACCGACGTGCGGAGCAAAGAGGACCTACTCCTGATATCTCTCAGCAAAGCTAGAAATCTCAAAGTCACCTGCGACGTCTCCGTCTATACCTTATCTTTCACCCGCGATCAGTACCCCCAATCCGCGCTTCTTCCTTCTGGCGAAGACCAGGCTGTGTTCTGGAAGAATCTTGACGCGATCGACGCGTTTTCCGTCGGAAATTTACCCTACCACCTGACCGTGGAACAGGGGCAGAAGAGCTCCGCCTGGTCTGGCATCGAGGAAACTATTCCCCTACTGCTTAATGCTGTCACTGCCGGACGTATCACGCTCCAAGATGTCCGAAGACGAGTGCATGACAATCCCATTCGCATCTTTGGTCTTCCCGAACAAGCCAATACTCGTGTAGAGGTCGTTATCGGGCGCCGTTCTCAGTTCCTGTCCCGTGACGGCCGATGGTCTCCCCTCGACAAGACTACTGTGGTCGGCTCTTTGCATAGGGTCGTGATGTACGGAAAGACGTTGTACTTGGACGGAACGCTATCTGCAGCAGCGATCGGCAAGGACGTTTCTGGTGCCGCGGTCTCTCGACCATTGGGCGAGTCTCGTGGTGTGGCAGCCCCCGTCGCGAAGCCGGAATTCTTTCCAAGCCATGCTCCTGTGAAGGGCATTGATGCCCATCCGCCAGCTCATCCCGCTCTGGGTTCACTGGGTCCCGTCATTTCTACTCTGTCTCACAGCCCTCACCCCGCCTTCCACCGTCGACACATTCTCTCAGTGAAACAGTTCAGCCAGCGAGATATATACGACCTATTCTCCTTGGCTCATGAAATGAGGCTGCAGGTGGAGCGTAGTGGAAGCCTCGATATCCTGAAAGGCAGGGTGCTTTGCAACCTATTCTATGAGCCCTCTACTCGCACTGGCGCTTCGTTCGATGCGGCAATGAAGCGTTGTGGCGGTGAAGTCATTCACGTTAATGCTGACACTTCCTCGGTTCAGAAAGGGGAGACGCTCGCAGACACGGTCCGCACCGTTGCCTGTTATGCGGACGCAATCGTGATCAGGCACCCTGAAGTTGGAAGTGCGCAACTGGCCGCAAAGTTCTCACCAGTTCCGGTTTTGAACGCAGGAGATGGTATTGGCGAGCATCCGACTCAGGTAAGTGAATTCATTATGATCTTCACACCGCTGACTGAGCTCATCGACATAGGCGCTATTGGACGTCTACACCATTCGGTCCGAACTCGGAACGGTTAATGGGCGTACGATCACATTACTTGGTGATCTTAAAAATGGACGCACGGTGCACAGCCTCGTGACCCTCCTCTGCCACTACTCGGTTCGGCTCAACTTCGTCGCACCTCCATTGCTGTCGATGCCAGCTAGTGTCGTGTCTGTAGCGCGCAAAGCCGGCATTAATGTACAACAAATCGAGTCCTTGGAGGAAGTGCTACCCGAAACAGATGTTCTTTACGTTACTCGAATCCAGAAGGAGAGGTTTACGAACGAGTCGGAGTGGCTGAAAGTCAAGGATTCGTACCGGGTCGATCATGCGCTGCTATCTCGAGCGAAAGAGGACATGATTGTCATGCACCCCCTTCCTCGGGTTAACGGCAAGTAACGTAGGTTGACATGCACAGTGGCTGTACTGACTTTTGGTTTTTAGAAATCGATCCAGAAGTTGATTTTGACTCGCGTCGCGCGGCTTACTTCCGACAAATGCGTTACGGACTTTTCGTACGTGCCTGCCTGATCACATGGCATAACTCACGACTAAAATGTATTGGCCTAGATTCGGATGGCACTTCTGGCAAGTGTTTTAGGGACAGTGTAGAAGGGATTTATCGCATATCGCTAGTTAGTACTGCACTTGAAGGAGACGAAAAATCAGATGCAATGCCACTCTATTCATTACCCGGCTGCGAAGGAGGTCTCGGAAAGAGAATGGACCGAAAGAAATCATCCACGGAAATGAAGAATCCATGTGACGAGGAATCCTACTGTTGCAACCTGTCTATTCATAGAAGGACGCCAGATGGGGGCGATCAGGGAATGAAAACTCAACTCGCCTCCGACCTTGGATGCGCTCCGGTGTGAATAGTGCACCTAGACTGCAAAAGCAATAGCCTTGCCAAAGAAAAGTCATCCAACGCCGTGAAATCAGGATTTGCGCAACGTGATGTGAGCTCACTCAGGCTTCAAGTTACCAGGTGTGATAGCGTATCGTTGCACGTAACACAAACTCAAAATACGAAATTGCACCATTGTCCTTCACCACCAACAAGTCGCTATGTAATTCCTCTCATGAGTTGGCTGCCCATCTCCCCCGAACGATTTCTGAACCAAAGGTCCTTCCAAACGAGGACAGCCGCCGAGGAACATATGGCTCACTGTTCTTTACTCGGCTAAAGATTGCGGAGGTATTTACGTTCTTCTCGTGTAGAGCCGAATAATGTCGGGCTCCGACCAAGGAGAATAGACTCGATGGGAAAGAGCGGCCAGGCACTCCTTGACCCTTAAAAACGGCTACCTCGAGGTCGCCACGCCCGCCGACTTTCGTCCCATCCCTCGTCTCGATAAATGGACCACGCCGAACAAACCCCGCGGGCCACTCTAGTGGCTCAATCTCAGTCCGTTGAGGCCACAACGGCAGCGGGGTTCCAACCTGAACCTACCCAGGTCCTGCGTCCTAGCTCAGGGGAAAGCAATGGTGGAAATACTGGACGCGATACACAGGCTTCATCCACGCGCCCCCTCCATCCAACATCCGAGGGCCATGCTGTACAATCGCATTCGCATTCGCAATCACCCGAGGACCCATACGCCGACTTTGAACGCGCTCCACCCCCTCCTCCCCGCAGTCGCGACGCGCATGTGCGCCTATCTTCCCGCCGCCAAACTGTGACATCCGGACTTCCTGCACCTCATCGCAATGCGTCTGGGATCGATTGGATTGTCCCCGTACAAGAAAAGGTGAGCGCCTTTTGGATATGCCAGGGCGACCCCATTATCTCTGATCGACACGTCATCTCAGGCGCGCCGCACAGTGGGTGAACGCCTCCAACCCACCATCGATAATGCCGTCATCGAAAGGGACAAATACGCTCGCAAAGGTCAGCCCCGTCAGGGTTAAAAGAACTTGTGTTTTTGATGACAAGTTTGTCATCCGTCTCACCCAGCGCTATGGACGGGCTATGCTCTTAATATCGCAATTGGCTTGCAGGTTTTTCTGGGTGCGTTGACGACGGGGCTAGCAGCGGCTCTGTCGTCAGGCAGAAAGGTAGGTTTGATCCGTATGCTACGTATTTTGAAAAATGCACTATACTAAACGGGGGAACCGAAAAAGGCACAGGTTTCGACATCGATCTTGGGTTAGTACGATTCGAAATCACTGTGATTCTATCTGTTAACTCTTTGGTTCCAGGCGGACTGTCCACATTGGTTGCTTCATACATGGCCCGTGCACGTGGTTCCGGCGAACCGGAATTGTCCATCACCCGAGTAAAGGATATCGAACAATTCTTGCGCGAATGTAGGGCCTTCCAGTTGGACCACGCGCATGAATATGCTACTCCCGAAAATCATCTGGGCGAGCGGTTGGAGCATCTGAGACGGAGGTTCGAAGAATTGCTCGGTAATGCCAGCGGGTACGTTGTCGTTGAGTATCCTCACATTCCACCGTCGTCTCACCGAGTACTCGTTCAGGGAACGGAAGCTCTCACCCGTTGGAATCACTGTCACCCAGACCCAGACTGCTCCGTCCAACACGGCTCACATTCAGTCTGCAGTATGAGTGAAACGTATTCTCGGGCATATGGACGCTGTGGATCGTGGATGATACCCTTGGAATTCGCTCCTTTGACATGATTGTTGTGCTAATACTGTACCATGTTCTGTGGGGCTCATCTAGTGTAGCAATTGTTGATGTTGATCTGGTTGTATGGTCACGTGAGCGATGAGATTGGACGCATAAAGTGTCTGAACTGCGTATGTCCGTGCCCGACATATAAACCACTCACTCGCTCGAACTACTCAGACATGAAAACGAAGAACAAGCAGACCAAGTTCCCCGTGGTGAGACATGCCCGCGTCAGCCAACACGTCGGACGCGACCACTGACGGGGACGCAGGCGCGCATAAAGAAAATCATGCAAAAGGACGAAGAGGTTGGCAAGGTCGCGCAGGCAACGCCGGTCGTGATATGTACGCTCCTCCTTTCTTACGCGCCGCGCACGTCATGAACGTGAATATACACCTCCTTTCCCCTCCCCCTCTCTTGCATACGGCTATAGCCAAAGCCCTCGAACTGTTCCTCGCCCTGATCGTGGAGGAGGCGAGCAAGGTCACGCTCGAACGGGGCGCCAAAAGGCTCGAGGCCTATCATCTGTACGTGTATAATCCTCGACTGTGATCCCCTCAAACGTGTCCCTCTTGCCAGAAAACATGCGATTGAAACGACAGAGATGCTGGATTTCCTCAAGGAGATTGTGGAATCTGTGCCGGATCCATCGGCGGGTGGCACCATTGACCTCGAAGCTGAAGCCGCGGAGAGCTCGAAACGCAAACGAGGCAAGACCAAGAAAAACGGGACGTCTACCGCCGGGGAGCAAAAGAAGCGGCGCAGAAAGAAGACCGAGGTCGATGCGGATGGTGCAGGGGAAGAAGCTGGAGGTGGAGGTGCCAAATCAGAACAGGAGGGCGACACGGTGATGGATGAGGAGGATGAGAGAGACGGGTATGTGGAATCGAGTCATCGAGATCAGGATGCGGATGACGAGGATTCACCCTACATTCCGAGATGAATAGGAGAAGCGAAACAGTGTATCTGACCAGCTACATGTAAATTAAATGATCTTCAAACCAGCTCGACCTCGCCTCCCATGACCAGTTGCTCGACGATCGAGTAGGGGATTAAAGCGACGTGTCCTGTTTGCATCGTCAGGGCAGAACCACTGACCAGAGTCAAGCTTTTGCACGGCAGAACGAAAGGACAACTCACTCTGGTAATCTCACTGGCGGACATGTCTGACGGGCATGGATAAAGACGGCACGGCTTCTATCAGGCTCAGCGACTACGATTTTGAGTGTTCGTTGCGGATATTCTCGATCAATCTCGGCACTCACTCATAGGTGGGAGAAAAGGTGTCTTGTCATCCAACGTTTGCTGGTTTTCTGGCAAACCCTGTAGGACTGAAACATAGAAATGTTGGTCAATGAGCCTCGCGAACCTGGACGAAAAGCGGTGTCAGCTGGCTACGAGCGTAAAAGGACGATCGTCACCTGCGCGCGTGATCTACTTCGTTCTCCGAAAGCCGTTGTTGAACCTCTGGGTTGGTCATGATATACCGCGCAAACTTTTCGATCTGTAGCTCGCTTGATGGAGGGTCCGCTACGTGATACGGAGAAGAAACCGTGCTCACCTTGAACAACCGGGTGCGCAGGTACGATCGGACGACGAACTTGACCCGTTCGACCTCGGTCTGAGCGAGCATGATCCGAAAGTGTTCTTCCTCGGAAGACGAGGGATCGGACCGCAACAATTGCACGGTCTCGGACTGTCACATGCGTCGTGGAGGTACGACCGTGATAGACGAGGATGGGGTAGCGTATCACCTACCTGACGCCGTATGTGATCAAGCAGGCCAGCGAGAATGTCTTCCGCGATGGGGAGAACGTCTGGCGCGTGTCTATCGTTCATCCAGTGTCGGATGAGTTGCTGGAGTGGTGTCTCCGCTTCGTTTTCTTCGAACGATGCGGGCGCGGCTGGCACGGGGTCGTCATCCTCATCGCGCGATGCAGTTCGTAGTCGATTCTGGAAGGGGTCGTCGTTGCCGCGATCGAGTCTTGTGAAGAAGTCATCGTCATCACCGTCCATGATGAAGCTTTGATGATCGAGATGCGAACGTCGACATACACGTTGTAACATTGCGTACAAATATACATGACAGTCGTGCACGAGAAATCTATATAGCGCCGTTCTCCACCAACTTGCCACAGATCACGTACTTGTTCGAGAAATGCTCAATCCAACCTATAAATCGATGAGTACATTGAGCAGAATACGTTCACTCGACCCCACCTTTCATGTTTTCGCTGGGGAGCATAGGTTAGGACATGTATACGGTATCAAATAGATACACATACATTTCATCCGGGCGGAGATCGCCCAGCTTGTCGAGCGGTTGGTCGATTGGGGTCAACATTTCTAGCCAACGTGTAGTGCATGGAGTAATCCTCGTATGGATACATACCCAGATCAAACGATTGCTTGGCCATGCCTCGAGAGGCATCCCGACCCGCAAAGTTGCCGTACATACCGGCTGAGCGACGTCAACACCTCCGTCCCTTGGGCGAATTCCAACGACTACGTACCAGGTCCATAAAAGTTACGTCCCGCGGTCACATCGAAAACGATGCCATTTATTGCAAGGAGAATCCGTCCACCGTTATTGCCGTCGAACGGCGCGAGGGTCTTTGGCGTGTAGGTCTTGAACAAGACCGTGGGTGCGTGCGATTTAGGCATCCATGAGTAGCCTTGTTTGAATTCGTGTGGGACGGTTTTGGGGGTTGAGATGGGTGGGAAGACGATCTTCTGAACGGAATAAAGTATGTACATGAGCAGCGCCGTGTTCACTGGCGTTGCAAAGTTGAGTGAGAGAGACATCATAGTGGGTTCGATAAATGCCTATTGTTTACTTCTGTTTAGAAATCCAAGTCCAACCATGACACCGTCAACGAGGCGTAGGACGGCGAACAAGGTGACGACGGAGCGAAAACAACAGCTCGTCGACATGCCACTCGACGTGCTTCTCGAGGTCAGTGGGTACTAGTAGATCATTCTCAGGGTACGACAATGACCGTCCTCAGATCTTCCATTTCCTTGAGCCTGTAGATCTACTATACCTTTCCAGGACCACCAAAGGATTGCGTGAATTTCTCCTTGACCGCAGGAAAGTTTCTGCTTTGTGGAAGAATGCCATTACCACCAAAGGCCTCCCCCCTTGTCCGGATTACATCTCTCTGCCTGCATACACATACCTTGCTTTCGATCCAGTCTGCCACGTGGGTAGTTTCCTCATACCATGTGTGCGATGAGGACTGACCCCGATCATAGGGATGCTCATGTCCGTGTGAGACTGTCCATTGGGAGCTACGGATGCGATGCTGTCCAGATTGCTTTCCAAAGATGTTCGTACATAAACCAAACCACGGCTGGCTCCGTGTTTGCTCTGACAGCTTATTATAGGACAACAACGATTCCTCCTCTTCCTCCGAGTCCCGCCAAATATTTGGAGCTCCCAAAAACCACTTATCATTACGAATTCGACCATAGTTTTAGTTTGGACGTTACAGTCTCCCGCTACAGTTGGCCCTGGTTCAGGCATTCTTTCTCTCTGTCGGATTTGGAACTCGCCTGGAGTCGCAAACGGCCGCGAAATGTCAAATTAGAAGTCTTCATGGCTGAGCAGAATGCTTTTTGGAGTTCGATACGGGAGGTAGGTCGTCTAGGCTTGTGTTCTTCAGACCAAGCATTATTTACTCGTATCAGCATGCTCGCTGCTGCCGAGATTGGGAATATGTAAGATTAAAAGAAAAGGCAGCTCGGCTCTCGCATGTGAGGAAAGAAAGGGTCAAAGAGTGTGTTTCAACAATCATTGATCGTCGCAATTCTGATTTTAGAGACAGTATCAAGGACAGACTCAGGGAATTGGGCTGGACAGATCTTGCCCTGCCATTTGAGTGCGATGACTTTCTGCAGTTACCCGAAGTAAGAAAACTTGAGCCTTTGACGCCTGCTGGTGAGTAAGTCATCACGAAGCGGTGTAACATTATGTATCCAGCCCTTTCAGAATTGGCCGAGATCCAGCCCCAACTCATTAGCTGGGCGAAGAAGGCCACGAAAGATTTGATCTGGGGTTACTGTATATCCACATTTATTTCCGTAACTCCGTATCTCTGCAGTGACGCGTTTTTGAAGGTACGACCTCGAGAGATTGACGTGGCCATGCTACCGGCCGTGCACTCTATATTTGAAAGTGCCATCGGTTCTGGGGCACCCATCGTCAATCTGGCGCAGAGGTTCCGTCATGAATTACCCCCTGCAATTAAGAATTGGAGTCTTGACGCTGTAAGGGAGCTCGAACAGTTGTCTCGGCATCAGTTGGGCCTGCCACCTCTGTCGAAGCCGTCTTGCCTCCCTTGGATCACTTTCCAGTGCAAAAGGTGTCCTCGGAGCGTTAAATGCCGCCGGAGGTTTGGGTTTGAGGAGGCGTTATCCCATCGCCATCTTTATATCCAAAAACGGGAACACAAACTTGCCATCAACGAAACGTCCACACGTGACAAACTTGCAACGTATTACGACACCTATCCTCGCAATATCGAAGTCCTTCGAGTCGACGTCACGATATCCAGAAGAGTGGAGAACTTGATCAGAAGGATGGGATACAATCCCAGCAGGGTGACGGACCACAGACTACGACAGTCGACTGTCGAAGTTGTCTGTGGTTTGTGTCCCCCAGATGTTGCGACTGGGATGAAGTTTGAACGTGCTGTATGTCGTCGTGTTTGAAAGTTCTTTTAGGATTGTTGACGTCTCGTTTGGTGTAGCTCGTTCACTGTCTCGAAAATCACCTCAGCGTCGAGGAAACAAACGCGTGGACGCGTGCGTCTTCGAGGAAATAGAAAGTTGAGTTCCTGTGATGACATAAACTAAGATGTATGCGCATCCGATGTATAGGGGGCAAGCTACAGCCAGAAGGGAGGTCTTGACTATATTGTATGTATCTTTAGGGCTCATTCGAATCCCCGACTCCAGTGGAGGAGGGTTATATTAGCCACAAACATCTCTATTTCTTACATGATAAAACGTTTCGAAGAGTTAAGGGGTCTTGTTTCCTCATTGCTTCGTTCTTTGCTCGGACGAATGTAAGTTTTGATTGGGGCGCGCTGCGTACTTCTGATTGGTCCAGGTTTATAACCAAGCTTCCATGTCATGTGCCACGTCTCATGGGCGAGACTTACTTTGCCCGGGCCCTACGTTACTCTCGTGATCCATCCAAATATCCTGTCTTGTGGTCCATTATTTTAGCCCCGCAAAAATACCAATTATTTTTCCTTGTGTCTGATCATCTGGATTTTTTAGGATCATAAGAACCGCACATTTCCCGTCTTCCTGATTCGAGAGGCTGGTCTACTGAGACGGAATCCGAATTTGTCTGACATAAAGTGGCTGTGCCCTGTGATCTCGATTCGGAAGGTATCCGGGGTAAGTTCCACCGAGTACGATAACAAGTGTGTCGACGGGCGGCCGTTAATGGAGGACGGGATACTGATGCCGTAGGCTACTACACAACGACATAATGAAGGCGCGAAGACCATAGCAAATGCATAACAAGAATCTCGAAACGAGTCTATACGAGCAATGAGCCGACGACATATGTAACGTTCATTCCTCAAATAAAACGGTCGCTGGCATCCTTGAGATGGGAGTCAGACAATGCAGCAAGCCAAATCTCAGATACTTACCGGCGTTCGTAGCCCTGGAAGGAAAATTAGATAAATCAGCAAACAGTTCGGAACAGGAATTCATAGCTTACGTTTATCTTCCAGCTTAGCTGTGCTTGAAGTTCCGTCTGCCCAAAAAGTACAATCACAGCATAATCCAGTTGGTAGTAAACCTGGCCGGAAGACGTCCTCTTCGGAAGCAACTCCTGCGCGGCCTCTCTGAGGTCCACGTGAATGGAGCATAATGTTGAAAAAGACGCTGAAACTTACTGTCAGTGCAAGGACGCGGTGTAGAGAAAGGAAGAAACGCACATGGATCTTGATCCACCCATTCGGGTTTGGATAACGTGCCCCGATAGCACACGAAACGTACAGTCTGTTCGCCAAAGGCCGCTGGATCCCCTTCCGTCAGTGAAAACGACTCCCAAAATTCCATTTCCTCTCCAACACTTTCACCCTATTGATGAGAATCAATACTGTGTTGCCATCTCGCAAACGTTTAACAGCTGGACCTACCTTGCGGATTATTGATTCAAAGTAGTCCGGAACGTAGCAGTCACCCGTCGGGTCTCTTTCCCACCGATTCATCCTACGAACATGTTCTTCGTCGTTTACATTTGCAGGCACTGCACAGACTACACCGTATGTAGCCCGTGCAACTCGCGAGGCAACTATATGATTATCGCGATCAACATGAGACAACACCGCCCCATTAGCGACTGCTTTGTTGCTAATAAAATACATCAGAAAATGACACGCGCATGCTGGAGCACATACATGTGATTGTCTGGACGGCAAATGTTGACGTTCCTCTCTTCGAAATACGACTGGAGTTGAGACCAGACCCAGTCATTGGATGAAAGCCCGCCAAGAAGGAATACCATCTGAAATCGCCGATAAATGTGACGGATTATCCAAGAAGGCGAAGCGCACCGTAATCAGTGTTGTAGTAGATTCCTGCTGTTTCTCGAATGCGCTGATGATGGCATCGATAGACTCGGTAAACAGACCGGTAACTTCTTCACTAGAGAATATAATCAGTGGTAATGGCATAGGTGGAATGCAGTCTTACCCTGTCCACTTCAGCTTCCCAAATCGGATGCCGTATTTTGGAGCATTGGTGCGACGGCCACCAACCCTAGTGTAAGCTGGTTCTTGGTCGCTCTTGATCACGAGTTTCGTTGTCTGGTCGAACTCCCGCGTAAATTCGGCTATTTCTTCTGGGTTAGAGTGCTCCCAGCCTTGAAGCGTCCCTATTTTGCGATTTTTCTTAAGTCCGCTACCAGTAAAGTAAATACTAGATCAGCCACAAACTTTCCAATAGAACCCTGGCTCGACGGGTCACAAAGACTGAGCCCTGCAGTCGGCCTAAGAAGGGCTAAACATGAACAAGAATTCCGACTGTTGAAGACAGTTGCGTACACTCAGCTGGAGCAATTTCTTCACAGGAGATCGGGTTGAACGCCATTGAGTACATGCTAAGGTTGATGATCCCACCGCCAGCATCAATGACGGCGACTCCTTGAGGAGCTATTTGATAGGCAGCAAAGGCTTCTGCGCAAAAATGAAGAGCTGCTTCGCCCTCTGATAGCAGGTGAATACGAGATCGCCCTTCGGGTGTACTAGGAACAAGGCCAGCGAGCTCAATCGCCCGACGGTATAGCTGTTGCTGTACGCCCTCCCAGCCATTCGGAAGAGTGAAAATGTACTCGATCGAATGCTCGACAGATGACCAAGGGAAAGCGAGATGATGTTCCTCGATAAATATCTTGACGCAGTGGAAGAGATACTTGGTGAAATCTGTCAGAACGTGGACGGCAGATATTCCGGGCGGAAGCGGGGGTAAATCATCGTCCTCGTTGATGGAAGAGGTTAGATGATTTGGGCGGAGGTGAAGCTTCCACCTAAAAAATCTCATGGGTGAGTGAATGCATGATCGCGCAATGACGAACCACTCGGCCTTCACCCATCCTTCGGTGAGTGCTGACTCCATGATGCACTCGGTGAGCGCCTCAACGCCAGCTGCCCTGAAGTTACCGGCCTGGTCATAGTACAAAATCGATGGTACTTTGGCGTCACCGCCAGCCATTGCGTGACCGGGAAATCTAAGGCAGGTCAAGGTAGATGAGTTACAAGAAACGAAGAACTTGCCTGGTGACACCGAAAATCTCGGGAACTTGTCCATCCTCAAGAATACAGTACGAAACACCGCTAAACGTTGTACCAATGTCGAAAGCGATAACGAGCTTGGTATCGCCAGTGTACGGATCAAGATTTGGCATGGCTGACGAGATCAGCGGTACGGTACAAGCGACATTGGTGTACTTTATGTAAGCTAGCTACAGAAGCTGTGATCGATCGATCGGGGGCTAGTTGACGACTGTCAAGACGGAGTGTCTGAAATATGGCGAGTCAATAACGTCCAGTAAACGTCGATTCATCTGTCTAACACAAGTTTCATGTCCGCCTCTAGCCTCCTACTACGTCGGTGAGTAATCCACCCGGGACCCCTTTCATGGCAGCGTCTCACATGTTGTACCATCTAGCAAGTGAGTGATGGTTGGCCGCTAACTTTCACATTCATCTCACCACCCATGTCGTTTGGTTCACCCCATTTAGCCCGTAAGTGACTATTGACTGCATGGTTTTGCGTTGCCTCACGAACCGAACTATTTTATTGTATTCAGCGAGTGAGCGACTACCACTTTCACGGCCATCTCACTAACCATATCATTCCCATCCCACACCATCTAGCTAGTGAGCAATCAGAACCCCTTCCCTTTCATAGCTGTCTCACGAACCCCGTCTTCCTCGTCGTACCTCATCTAGTCTGTGAGCGTTCTTCGACTCACCTGTTTCACAGCTATCTCACAAACTATACCATCAACGCATATAATATAGGGAGTGAGTGATCATGCACTGTGTACCCCTCCAAGCTGTCTCACAAAATGCATCATCTTCATGGTCTCCCATTTAGTCTGTGAGCGATTTTCGACTCCCTTCTTAGGTAGCTATCTCACAAATCCCATTTCCTCGTTGTGTCCCATCTAGACTGTGAGTGGTCGCAAACTTCCTCGTCGACACCTATCTCACAAACTGCATCATCCTCGTCAATCCCATCTAGCGAGTAAAGGTCGTGAGTGATCTTCGATTCCTTAAATCCACAGCAGTATCATAGTTCGTATCATCGTGTCGCGTTCATCTAGGTCGTGAGTGATCGACAATGCCTCCTTTGATAATCATCTCTCAGTCTAAATTATACTTGTCGCAACTCCTCTAGAATGTGAGCGATCTCTGATCTCTTACTTTGAGAGTAGTCTCACAGATCGTATTGTACTTGCCGCTTTCGTCCAGCCGGTGAGTGATGTTTGATTTCCGATCTTCACACTCGTCTCATCAGCTACAACGTGTATGCTTGTGTAATGATAGCCAAAAAAGATTGAGCCCAGCAAGGCCGGTTCTGACATTTCCAAAACCCGACAGTCCCCCGTGGACCGCGTTTCGCCGTATGGAAAGACTGGGTCGCAGCCCATATCGAACACCAATGTAGTGAGCCGGAGAATGTCGACAGTGCCACCAAGGGCACTTGGAACAACACGGCAGCAGGCAGAGCGTGTGAAGGTGATTAATTTTTTTCATCCATTTAGTATTGAACATCCTGTTGAGGGTTCTCATATGGTTTATAGTCTTCGCCTACACTCAATGCTTCACTAGGGGCGATCACCGAGGCCAAACGGAGATGCATACCGGGAATCGGGACTTTCAAACAATGGATGCGCAAGAACTCAATTGCCAAAGACGCTCCGCTCTTCCGCAACGAGTCAACAACTTCCCCATCTGAAAACATTCTTGCTCATAATGCCCTCCTGCACGTCCGTTCCAAGAACTGGAGTTCAGCTTATCAGGATGCTAAAGATGCAAGTTTCCATCCTCTCTTCACTGTCCTTTCGTTTGCTTATCCTCCCGTAGTCTGTTGATGCTCGACCATCAACAATGGGCTATATTGCCAAGGCTCTCGCACAGATCGGAAACGGTGAACTAGAGAAAGCAATTCAGGTATTCGACCTCACGTTCTGGAACTGCGATCCAGACGAGAGTAATTTGTTGTTGCTAATAAAGGTTCGTGGTCTGTATACACGGCAGCGTTTCGACATAACTAACTATGTCACATAGACCATCGTCCTCTTCGTGGCTGGGAAATATGACGAGGCGATCTCGCGCGTGCAGGACCTGATTGCTGTTCCGGTCGATGCTGACATGACGTATTGCTGCAACCAGGTACTTCACATGATCAGATCATATATACGCACGTGACAGTTTCTCCAGGTTCTCGCGAAGATGTACTTCACGCGAGGCGACTTTGAACGTGCGGTCCACTCGCTTGAACAGGCCCAGGCGTGTGCCTCATCTGATACTAGTGGTCATTTGGAAACGATCTCACTCGTAAGTGATTTCGGTCGACGTCATGACATATACTGCCTCTTGTCAATAGCCATTCAGACGGAGCTTCGAAGGGCTGGAAATTGCAGCGCGACAACGCCACTGCGAATCTCTTTATGCCGCAGATCGCACAGAGGAAGCCGCAGAGGCACTTCGCAAGATGCGCAAAAAATTTGATGAGGAAATACGCACGAGTAGAGAAACAGCAGAATGGGTCACGGGTGGGTATAGACGTGCCAACATCGCGGACGTGGATAACGCGTAGTTTTAGATTTCGAGAACAAGTGTGTCGACAGGCTACAGGTACTCGGTGACAAGGCGTTCAGTTCCGGAGACCACGAAAAGGCGATGGCGCGATATTCTTCTGCATTGTCTCTCAATCCTTCGAACCCCATAGACATTCTCTTGAAACGGTGCAAAGCGCGAGCTTCGAAAGGATTGTGGAAGGATGCCCTGACGGATGCAGATGAGGTGTGCACCTTGTCTTGTAATTAACTGTACCTTAACAACTCATCATCGCCATGCGTCTGCGTAGGTGATCAAGTTGGATCCATCATCACACCAAGGATACGAGGGAAAGTATATAGCCTTTCGCGGTGCGGAAGATTATGATGGGGCAGTCGAGGCCCTCCAGTGCATGTTTTTAATTATTCAGCAGTCCCCGGATGAGCAAGTACGCAGTGCGTATATCTGATATACACTATGCACGGATATTGATATTTTACCCGATTTCAAGAAAACTATACTCAGGCCGCTACCCTCGAGAAAATTTATGCCGCGATCGATACTGCTATTCACGAGATCTTCACCCTCTGTCCACTTGTTCTCATTGACGTCACCACCGGTCGACTTTGTGATGCACAAGAAAGGATCCAGATGTTCAAGTCGGATATGCCGTTCAAGAAGCTCGTCTGCGAGATGGCAACCACTGGCATGAGAATAGATTCTGCGCGCATTCGTCAATCCGTCGCGAATTACTTTAGATGGGTCATGTTTTCCCACACATGGGATGGGAAAGAACCATCGTTCAAAGATGTCAATCTGGTCAAAACGATCTGGAACCTGGATCAATCGCCGCTGAATGAGAAGCTTCGCCAATTCTGTACGACGGCTCATGCGGACGGTTTTCGATGGGCTTGGTCAGATACTTGTTGTATAGACAAGAGCACGAGCACCATCTTAAGCCGATCCCTGACCTCGATGTACACCTGGTACGAGAGGGCAGCAGCGACCCTCGTCTATCTCGCAGACGTCCTCTCGTCATCGGAACTCGGCGCCCTCACGAAGAGTAAATGGATGACTCGTGCTTGGACGCTACAGGAACTGCTTGCATCCAAGGTCGTCCGGTTCTATGACCGTGAATGGAAACCATATCTCAACGACACGCGTACCAACCACAAAGAATCCCCTGTCATCATGCAGGAACTCGCACAAGCCATGAAGGTCTCCCCGGAGACAATCGCCGCCTTTCGACCGGATGACGTGGGGATACGAGAGAAGCTGCGCCTAGCATCAACTCGCAAGGCAACGGAGGTGGAGGACGTTGCGTACTCCTTGATTGGAATATTCTCTAGCGACATCATGCCTCACTATGGTATAGGGAACAAGGCAATCGGCCTTCTTCTAGAAGGCGTTGTCGATCGCTCGGGAGACGTTACTGTCATCGCATGGACTGGGATATCATCGCCATACAATTCCGCTCTACCAACCTCTCTCGCTGTCTACAGTCGAACGCTGTACTGTCCACCGTCCGTGGCGGCTGACGAGCTGAATACACACATTGAGCATCTGCGAACCCAACTCTCATTCGAGGATGCTAAGAAGATCTACGACCGAGTCATCGCTCTCGGTCGCGCAACCTTTTCGAACCGCTGTTTACGCCTCCCATGCATTGCATTCTCCGTCACGAAGATCCGCGCTCTAGAAATTGGTAGCAATGGTCAACGACACCTCTATGTCGCCACAGCTTCAGTGCTTGGCAACGTGCAGTTTAGGACTGCGGATGCGATGCCACTGAATATGCAACGAAAACTTGTTTTCGTACATCCCTGGCGACATGATCTCATTGATCCACGCGATGCGATGGTGTCGGACGGTGAGGTCGAGCTCGAGGTCGCAGATATCAAGGAACCGGAGACTGAGACAGGTGCAAACCATAGCGATACCTCCGTTCCCCCTTCACCCGTACAAGCCGAACACCCTTCCCCCCTGGACCGCTATACCACGGCGTTGCGGTTAATTGCTCGTCTTGGGCGTCCATTTAATGCCCTTTTATTCGAACAACGGCAAGATGGTCGATACAAACGTGTCGCTGCTGATGAGGAGATCATCGGCCCGGGAATTCCGCACCCCATCACCGCCAAGAAGTTGAAAGGTATCCAAGTGAAAGTGTTGGAGATCGTTTAATTTGAATGGACTGGAGCCCCATCTTCCTTCCTCGCATTCGACATCCACCACTTCAAATTGTCTCCTTTTTTGGGCCGCATCGCTCTCCACATGTCCGCTATCATTGTTCCTTTCCTCATCGTGCATTCCTCGCTCGATGTACGCACTACGATTTTTTTTTCTTTGTGGCTATTGTCTGTATACCAACTCGCAACTACTTCACTAAACACGCACCCTCTGACATTGTCGCTAATATGTAACTTTGTTCGATCTAACCTAAAATAGGATGAGTACTGTTCACTCGACGCACCTTTCATCCTTCGCTGGGCCAGGACGTGTATACGTGTCAAGTAAATACATGTACGTTTCATCTGGGCGACTGGTCAGGGGGTTGGTCGATCGGAGTCAATATTTCTGAGGAACGCAAGCTGAGTGATGGTTGCGCGGAGTAGTACCCGTATGGGGACATACCCAAATCAAAAGTCATGCCTCAGGAAGCATCCCGACCTGCAAAAGTACTTACAACCTTCCATCGTCGTTCGTTCCAATCGACGAACAGTGCCAATGATCATGATTATTAACAGCGCAAAAACACACTTTTCAAGTGGTAATCAACCAGTACCAACGACTTGGATAAGTACTCATCATCAACGCCTTTCCATTCACTTGTTGACACGCTGGTCCGAGAAGACACGACTCGGACCGATTACGCTCACGTGACCTACTACAACCCTTTTCGGCACTCGGAAGGTGTGGTGCCAGCTACGGTGGTTGTTTGTGAACGACGATGACTACGTATCCCATATTTTCTTCACGGCCGTATAGCCCACATATACGCTCGCAGTGTGGCACATGCAATGCCTCGTTGGAGTTTCCTGTACCTTCACCTCCACCTCCACCAGGAACCCTACTGCGCGTGCGGTGCGCACAATGTCAAACTGTGTATCAACATGGTTTCTATCCGGGACAACTACCACCTGGTGTCTCTACTTCCTCCGCGCCGCAGACACCCAACGGTTCACAGTCCACCCCTGCCGCTTCACGGAAAGGCCGCAAGATCGGTACACAAGAGAAACCCTTGGAAACTGGGTACTATGATCTTCTCGGTGTCCCAATAGACGCGAGTACGGAGGACATCAAGAAAGCATATCGCAAGTATTCTTGGCTGATTCCCCGCTAGTACTCTCACGTGATCCTCATCTTGCGTTGACGTCCAGGACGGCTGGCCATCAAACATCATCCTGACAAGAATCCGGACGATCCACATGCAGAGGAGCGGTTCAAGCTGATTGCAATTGCTTATCAGACGCTTTCAGACCCAGCACTGCGCAAGAAGTACAATGAGTTTGGTCCCAAGGAGAGTGCTCCAGAGGGAGGTTTCGTCGACCCGGAGGAGGTTTTTGGCGCAATATTTGGTGGCGAACGGTTCTTGCCGATCATCGGTCATATCAGCTTGGCAAGAGATATGAAGATGGCTTTACAAGAAGCAGACGAAGCGGAAGGGGAAACCGGGAAAGAGGTGAAACGCGACGCGAAGGGAAAAGAAATTATATCTGAGGAGGAGAAAGCACGGAAAGAAGAGAAGGAGAGGAAAGCTGCTGCAGAGGTAACCTGACTTTCATTGATCCTTGCTGCAACTTACAATCAACTTTGTCAGAAAGCCGAGGCGCGTGCGGAGCGGGTACGAAAGCTGTCCGTGCAATTCGTGGTTGGCCATCTTATCTTGTTCTGACCTTTTGACAGCGTCGAGAACCTGGAGCGTAAACTGAGCATCTTTACGGAATCAGCGATGGGCCCTGATGACGCAGATGTATCCAACAGTTGGCGTACCATCTGTCAGCTTGAAGCAGAGTATGTCTTTTGATCTTTAAATATTTTCAAGACAATTAACCTTTCGATCAGCGAGCTCAGGAAGGAATCATATGGTGTCGAGCTCTTGCATGCGATCGGCTTCGTCTACGTATCCAAGGCGAAGCACTTTCTAGCCACCAGCCAGACGTTTTTCGGAGTCGGTGGTTGGTTGCACAATGTCCAAGGGAAGTATCACGTATTTAGTGAGACGTGAGTACGTTGGCACTGTCTCGTGCACACATCCTCATTATGATTAGGGTGTCAACGCTACGTTCGGCCATCGAACTGAAGAGTGTCTTCGACCAAATTCAAGCCGCCGAGAAGGCAGGAAACTTGTCTCCCGAAGAGAAAAAGCGTCTAGAGGAACAAGCTGCTGAGAAGGGTCTACAAGCCCTTTTTAAGGTCTGTCGATCCTTTTTGATCGCGTCGTTCGTCGCTCGATAATGCCATGCAGGGAACGAAACTCGAGATAGAGTCCATCCTGCGCGAGACGTGTGATATCGTACTAGAAGATACGACCATCCCTCGTAGCAAGGCCAATCTTCGTGCGGTTGCAATGCAGATTATCGGTGAGGCGTATGTGGCAGTGAAGAAAGACTCGGATGGCAGCACGCCGGACGAGAGCGAATACGTGCGGGTGGAGACGAAGACGAGTCGCGAGAGGGAGCGTCAACGGGCTGCCTAGTCCCCTTCTCCGCCACACCTCAGCATCTGTATCTCATACCCCATTCTTGGTTCCGGAAAGTAATCCAACTAATGAGCACGTACGACACGTATGTGCCTGCTGGTCAATGAGTCGTCATGCCGAACGACTCATAACGGAAATTCCCCTTGCAAACGACTTGACGACAGAGTGATGCAAGAAGGTGAACGATGAACGAAGCGTTCCTTGGATCGGGGGTATGACGGCCAGAAAATATGAGAATGACCACCATCACAGGCACACCTGCCAAAGACACATGCGCCCATACTACAAGGGCCAGGCCGTAAAAACCCCGCAAACGTGAGCGTACAAGGACCGCGTTTACAGGCACGTGTTGTCCTGCATCACAATCAAGGCAACATGAATTCCATGCGAGACGTTAGCAACGTGACCTTGGCCGTCCGCGTGCATGATCAACAAATGTGTCCAGTTCTCCACGGACCACGCGATCCGGATGTTAACCACATGCCATTTTCTACGGGCCGAAGTGAACAACGAGGTAAGACTGGTTAATAATGATGACTATGTATATTGATCGTAGAAACCCCTGGCTAAGTACAAAACTAAAAACAAACACTTTCCAAGTCACGAAATGGTCCCGTCAGCCAGTTATTGCAACTCTAGATATCGCGAAGGTGAAAGAACAGTTCCGCCAAAATATAAACACAACAGAATAGCAGTTAAACACAAAATACACAATAAAAAACGCAAACAGCAATGACAGGCCCCGCATTCGTGGTCGCGAGTGAACACCGTGACGGTCATGACACGCCCTAGGAAGGCGGCGAGCATTTACTTTTCCGAGTTTGCAAAGCTCGAGTTCTTGGGCGTGAAATTCGCTTGGTCTCGAGAGTCGACGGAGATTACGGAATGTCTCTGGCGGACTTGGAAGGCGAATTCGACGGGGCCATCCGTCAACCTGCTACTTCTGAGACTCAGGAGATATTGGCTACAATGAAGTTAAAAGGGGCGAAGAATAGCAGGGTGGTGCGGACATACAGCCATGCAGGAATGATACGACCAGGAGGAACGGCCCACGGCTCTGATGAATCGTAATTGGGAGGCGAAATTCGGCCATCAGTCGCTTTGCGCATTATCCAGACGAAGCCGTTGAGAAGAATGTAGGTTGCGACGCCGACGATGACACCGTACGCGATGCTACAAACACTCAGTCACGCATCCTAGCTCTTGACGGATACTTACTTGAATGATAGCGGGATTACAAGGATTGTCAAGAAGGCCGGAAGAGCGTCACCAATGTAATCCCAGTTAATATCGCGGACGTTGCGGATCATGAGAGAGCCGACAATAACAAGAGCACCCCCTGTAGCCCAAGGAGGGATGGAGGCAAATATGGGAGCGAAGAACACGGAGACAAAGAACAGAAGGCCAATCACTACCGCGGTAATGCCGGTCTTCCCTCCCTCTACAAGGCTGTATGAGTAATGCAGGATACTACAAAGTGAAGTTACTAACCCGCAATCCCTGTCGCAGACTCAATGAAAGCTGTGACAGGACTAGTGCCAAGAAGAGCGCCTATGGAGATTGAGAACGCATCAACGCAGTAGGCGATAGTAGAGTTTTCGAAGTCAAGGGTATCCGGGTCTCGAAGTCCAGCGAATTTGGCCATTGAATACAGCGTACCAGTGGTGTCTACAAGATTCCGTTGAATAAACGTCAAGGTGAATTTATCAGGGATCTCACCTAAAATGTCGACATAAAGGAAGGTGAAGAGAGCGTACCAGACCTTGCCTTTACCATAGTTATACTGGCGTTCTTTTATCAATGACAGTAACCAGAAGAAGTGGAACCGTGCTTACATCTAAAACATTACCCACGTGTTTAAGCGGATGCCATGCGACAACCTGCTTGAAGAAATCGAATAGTTGATCACCAGTGGGGGTGTTGGGAAAATATGTCACGGGAGTCGATCGGGGCCATGAAATGACCGATGTAATAAAAATGCCTATGAGAATCGAGCCTTTGATACGGAACATCATCATCAACACGGTTAAGATACTTTGATGTAGATTGAAGTGAGCGCTGAATTCAACTATTCTGGAAAGTAAGCTCCTTACCCGCCTGCGAAGATACCTAACCACACAGTAGGACTTTGCAACACCCCCGATGCACAAAAATTTGCAAGGTTTGGACTGATCCAATCTGAAGTCAGGAAGCGAGTTGTGAGACTTGACGGGATGAAAACGGAAATAAGAAGGGTACCGCTTGATTTACATCCTCCCAAACCTACCAAGTTATTTACATCGCCTCCGATGACATTTAGGCCACCAGCCGCTACAGGAGAACGTCAGCACCACCGTCACAGTGTGAGGGAAAAAATCATACTTAAGCCAATGAATCTAAATAAAGTAATCGACGTCCATCAGCTTCCATGCCTGATCGAAACGAATTAAGAATTCAAGGACACGCACGCAATGTAGATACCAATTCCAGCACCTACTGCAAGGACCAGCGACTGTGGCATGATCCGCGCCAGCCATTGACGCAGACCAAGTAGTGACAAGATAAAAAACAGCCAACTGCGGTGAACCAGTTGGTTGTCAACGTCCCGAGAATTCTAAGAAGTCCGACACGCACCCTTCTAAGAAGACGGCGGCAAGGGCTTCTTGGTAGGTTATGGACCCACCTCCTTGGAAGCCAACTACCGAGTATGTGAACTGAATTGCACGACCGATCAGAACGCAACACGGGTAGAGATCGAAGAGACATACATAGGCGTTTAGTCCCATACCAGGGGCCATACCCACAGGCAGGTTGGCTAGTGCACCCATGAGGACGGAGGCAAGGGCAGAAATGGCAGCAGTGCTGGTAATGAGATCTCGCTTAATCTCCTGGATACAGGACTGATATGCTGGATCTGTTGAACAGTTGGAACTCGTGCAGACGCAAGTTCCCCCCGAGGCAGATATGATCGAGGCATTAACGGATATCTGTGATGAATGCAAATAATAATTCCATTTCTAATCTTTTCCTGGCAAGAATGAAGGCTCACGATGTACGCCATGGCGGCCTACGTCGAGTTGAGGGAGGGGTGTCAAGTGACAGGACGTGGAGAGGAAGGGATCGCATACCCAGGTTGTCATACCAGCACGGATATCCGACTATAGGACGTTGTTAGTCCGTGCACAGGTCACATATCCGACGCGACATACCACGAAACGCGAGCCTACTCGTTCACGAGGATGGCCAGACCCCTCGAGACGAAACCATCGCCCGATTGCAGAATCGGCAACCTGGCAGAAGATGAGAGGTGCGCGCCACGCGAAAAGGAGACGGATGAGATACCTGAGCGTTGAGTCTGTCTGCAAAGGTGAGGGTCATGGGGGGCGAGGAAAAAGAAGGTGAAAGATGACAATATATATAAAACGAATGTAGAAATGTCGATCCCTGTGAGAGGAGGACCGCGCAAGACCTCGATGGAAAGAGACAACCGGGAAGACGGAAGATGGGGGGATATTATAAGTACATATGTTGGTGGAGACAGATTCAGCATTCGCGTCATTCATCTGAGATTTCCTGGGATCACATGGTATCCTTAGACCGGCGATAAAACGCTGGTTTCCACGTACCGATCAAGTTTTAAGTTACTCGGGTCAAACCTTGTTCTTTCACTCCGTTTCCTGCGCCACTGGACCATTGCTGGAGCGACTGTGTGTAAGCGAATGAGACTTAGCCGGCCAGGAATACGTCCCAGATCCATCGACCGCGGTCGTTCAAGTTGGTCTATTCGCACACCTTCCATAACTCACAGAGACGACAGCCGGGCTGCCGTGAGCTTTCATTGAGCTTTCCGTTAGCAGCTTGATTTTACATCTCCGACGAAGTACTACGCGCTTATCGATCAATTCTTTCAGACTCCAATGTGACGGTGGACACATGACAAGCGTTGGAAATGAATGTTTACAACGAGAACGACTTGCCCGCTGCTGTGTTTGGTGGTGGATATGTCAGTCTGAGACTCAAATTCTGCACGTAAATCGTCCTGGAAGAGGAATTGGCTCCACCACACATGAAAAAAACCTTTCCTACTTTCGATGACCAAACTTACGACGAAGCGCTGCCATGCATGTTCGAATTCCCACCCCCCCTTAACATCCAATCGGATGGCGAAGCGCTTGTTATTATATTCGTCATAATCTGAATGAACTTTCGACGACGGCCTCGTGTTTGATGGAGTAATTCATAAACGACTTTCTTTATCAACCGGGACATGTCATCAACATCAACTTTCTGGAATTAGCCTGGCAAACTTGGCACTGTCTCGAGAGTTGAAACTGGACCTTGGACCTTACTCCAGGTCCCATGATGTCGATGAATACGAAGCGTGACATAGGACAGTTTCTCTGGAATCGCCGCTTATGCGGATGAAGTAGCCGATACTATGACGGGAAAGATAATAGAACTTTCTTAACTTGCCTACCAATCGCCGACGAACCATGTCGGGAAAGGCCCGTCAATATTTGATCAATCTACTACGCTTCGTAAACAACTGATGCCTCCCGCGTTCATATCGATAATTCCACCATTGTTTCTCGAGCGCTGCTCGCCAGGAGATAGAGGGCAGAGGGTTTGCCACAGCAGGCACACTAAATCCAATTCAGGCTGAAGAGAAAAATATGACTTCGCCGATTGGCGACATTAGAAGGGGAATACTTACGGCCATCCATTCATTTAGGATATACCCATTTGGCTCAAACTTTGATCAAGTATCCCAATGATGGTAAGCTCAAGGTCTTCGACCATTCCGTCAGAGAATCACGACGAATTGTGGAGTGTCTCACCAAAGATAGTTCCCCCACATAGCACTTCATGTGTCACTGGACCACTGTAATTAAAACCTCTCCCGGTCAGCGGAAGTGACCACAACAGTGATGGCGGCCGTTCGAATTACTAGTGGCTGTCACAGTTTTGTCAAGTCGATGGATGCTTGCTCCGATGGATCGAAGAGTTTGGTTGCTGCACCAAACTCCTTGACAACGCCATGTAACTTCACATTACGGGTTGCCACAGGTACCTGACGGTAAACTGCCGAGGGGAATATTCTGAAAAGTCGCAATAACACCGCTTCACCCGCGGATTCAGTGCGTGGTGTATACAAAACCTGGCAGGAATGTTATTCCCTTGCGACATGACATAAATAGGAGCACTGGCGGGGACAGCCTTCGGGCTTCAGGATTTCCAAGGAAGTGGGATTTAAAAAAGTCCCCGTGAAGACCGAGAATTCTGGGACGGGGTGTCAATGGATCAGAAACCTGGAAAATGATGTGCCGAAAGTTGTTGATGAGAGGTCCCGAAGTATTAGTATTTTACGTTCTGGGCAAGGTGTGTGAGCAAGAACCAAAAGCTTGTACGCGCAGCATGAGCGAAATTTAGAGGGACGCCTAGCCGCAACGCATAGGCTATACCGGAGCCTACTATCGACACCTACTCTTTTTGATACATTGGCTTATCTCTGAACATCCGTGGAACGAAGCCACGTGTAGAACGAGATTCCCTGGGCTTCCTGCATTGCTGCAAAAGAAGGGTGGAGAATCCACATCACGTCGTGTTGGCTCCCGCGGTGAAGCCATTGGTGTGGCCAAAGCCGTGGGTGCCTTCTGGTAGGATCAAGTCAGCGATGACCGCACCCAGCCAGTCGGCCAATTGCGCCAGCACGAGTGTCTCGAGACCGGGGACAACCAATGACAATGAATCCTACCGGTGTTTGCAAGAAGTCCCTCAAGCAATACCACCCAGCTACCTGAGGACGTGTTGCGGGCAAGTGGGCTGGCAGTGGATGAAGTGGCTGACTGAATACAAAGCGGTTCGTAGCTCACGTGGCAAAAGCCACGCGCCGAGTATGGACCAGGAGGCGTAGCACCCTTGTTCAGCTCACTCACTGTTTCTCTCCGCCATTTCTCATCGCTCAACATGTCTCACTCGATCCTACTTCAAAAAACGCCTCCTGCGCCATGGCTTCTTTGCAAATAGTATTAAGAGGCTCTTCCAATCGAATATGTTAAAGAAAGCATGGAGGAAGACAGGGATCAGGGCAAGGTAACCAGTCGTACGGGACCTAAACGATTCCAGCACTGACATTCTGTTCTATCCACTCACAGAGGATAACCCACGGCTGATACTTCTTCTTTTGTCACTCACCCGTGACCCCATGATGCGCTACCGCGTCCTCCCGATGGCGGGTGATGAGCCAATGAACAAGCAAAACAGCGCAATCGTGGCATATATGCAGCTAATCCATGGATTCCAGTATTGAACTGACAGGACTGGAAGGGGTCCCGGATCTATCGAATGCACTTCAGGACCCACTGAACACGACATTGCACAGCCTTGGGATGACGACGTGCACTTTGTCGACGTTCGAACACTGTTGTCACCATCCACATTAGAGCCTCGGTGCCCCCAGTGTGTTGTGGCAAAATTATTTCAATGGCAAGAGATGACTCCGCTGTGCTGTCCCGCCTCTCCCTCATCAGGGTGCGTCGAGCCAGTAAGATTCTATTCTTCGTTGGCGTCGTGCCCTGATTCATTGAAAGGGAGTGCGTCGTGCAGATGATTCTCTCTTGGTCATGGCCTGTCGAACTTCAACGGAGTGGCGAATTTGCCGCTATATTCTGATAAATCCACCACGGTGGACCCATGGTAGATTCCGCCGCTGCCCAGCGTGCTATTTCGTCAGTCTGGGGATCACACAAGGGGCCGAATATCGTAGTTGTCATAGTCGTTATTTTCGTTTAGATTTCCCGTTGGCCGGACCGCCCTAGGTAAGTAATCAGGGCGCGAAGTTGTGTTTGGCCCAAAACACCGGCAGATGGCGGGTTGCTATTTGTCAGATTCACTTTTATTGTTTCGGCCCGAAAGTGGGTTTTCGGCCAATTTTCCGATCCCAGCGCCGCCGCTGCCACCGACAACAACCACCCCTCCTCTACTGTTTTTTCCTACCCGTAAACTCTTCTTTTTCACCAAACGCTCTCCATGACATGCCCCGAAACCACAATCTGGGTCCATCCGCCCTACGAAACCGCAACCGAGTTACAAACAAGACTCGTCTCAAGGTCGTCCATGGTAACATCGATGCCGACACCTTGTCGTTCGACGAGGACGAAGAAAAGGCCAGAATCGTCAGCACGGCGGGCGTGGACGCTGAGGACGCCAACGTGAGTCCCCTTTGTGTTCGTCGAGCGTCGTGTCGTCCTTGTTGAACATACCGACGTGTCGTTTTTTGATTGGCTGAAACCGTGGGAAATCGATTATCGATGGCTGACTAATTCCACAGGAGCACCACCTGCAGGCAGTGCTTTCCGCGGCGTCGCAGCGCCATCAGTCCGTGGGCCGTTCCACCCGGGGAGCGACCGACAAAGTCGCCCCGGTTCCCGCTGCATATATCCCCACGCCGGACTCAACAGGTCTGGTCGATAATTATGACGAGCTTTACCCCCTTAACCAATGGACGCAACCGGATGCATATGTACGTTCTTCCGAAACCGTCGAAGAATCCATCTCTAGCGGCCTCCTCGACTCATTCACATATTACATGGATGAGCGCGACAAGGAATGGCTCGACCGCAACAACGAGGAGGCCCGTGGAGAGGGAACCAGCGTGCAGGGCGCGGTCTCTATGTCGGGTGCGATCACACGGTCTTGCCCTCAGCGAAGCGCAAAAGCAAAGGGGAAGGAACCGGAGTCTGCTCAAGCCGTCGCAATCACGGAAGACGAGTTCGAGTTGGTAATGGGGGTTTTTGAGAAGATAACTCATGACAAGACTGAATTTCTGCACCACGTACGTCACCTTGTGCACGAATCATTGATCGATCGCTAATCTAGTTTCAGGGACTGGAGTCTGGGATGGATTTCCCGCCGTTCTCGGACTATCAAGATGCCTTTTCGTCCCCACTACCTTCCTCCATGTTCGCTAGCTTTATCATGCCTATCTGGATACCACCACCAGCGCAATTACTGCGTTTGGCGAAGGCGATCTATCCGTATTGGAGAGAACGTCGCATCGAAAGAGGAGGGCACAGGATAATTCCGGCTCTGAACGTAAGTACCCGCTCAAACTCCATTTCGTTTGTCTGAAATGTGCTTAGTTCGATGAGACGGACACTAGCAACGAGTCCTACATATGCTTCCGCCGCCGCGAAATCAAGTCGGTACGAAAGACAAGGGCGTCGCAGGCAACTTCGTCGGACAAGCTATTGCGTTTACAATCCGAGCTCGCACAGTCGTTGGAACTTGCCAAGACACTTGTAGCACGCGAAAACTTGAAGAAAGACAACGTGCATCAGGTGGTACAGGTCTGGGAGAAAAGGCTCGAATTTGCAGAGCTGAAGCGCAAGTTCCCAACCTTGGGAACGAAGGAGGACGAAGAACTATTACACGAGAAAGAGCGTGTCGTAAAGAAACCGAGAGTAGAATCAATCAAGTATGATCGCGCTTTCCGGGTTCTTTTGACACTGGTTGACCTCCCTCCTACAGTCGTATCACCGGTTTGAAAATCCGCACCAGAGAGAGTGGCGAGTCCGGAACACCTTCTCTCCAAACCGAAGCTGCTATCCGGCCCAGGGAGCGTCTCAGTTTTATCAACGCTGCGGTCGAACGTGATCTTGTACGGCGCAAAGAAAGGGATCATGGCTACGAAGATGTTCTCGAGGTAGGTTTGATTGATCCGTCTTATATAGGCTTTCTGACGAAATTTGCTTCAGAACTCGTACCAGCGCCCGTCATTCCCCTACACCCGCCGATATTGGAAAGCTATCCCTCCTTTACCGCGACCACCAGGATCATCGTCGATGGTCACTGAAACGGAGGAGCGAGGATTTGAACATCTCCGCTACCTTCGTCGTCGTATAACGCGGTCCGGTAACACTATGGTTGATCGACGCGATGCCTTCTGCCGAAGACATGGATTCTCTCCAACGCCGCCGCAACGATCCCACCACAGCTTTGGTCGGTCCGTGGAAGAGAATCTCGACGAAATCGAAGATATACGGAGGCTACGAGAGCGATGGCGGTTCGATGAAGATGACGACCCGATAGCGGCACCAGAAGGCATCGATGAACATGATCGTGCTCTTGTCGACGACTTCTCTCCGAAATACCTTCGTCACATGATGACGCTACTTACGGAGGCAGATCAACAGCACATTAATAACGACGCAACACTGGTGCTTGTTTCGACAGAAGGTCGTCAACAATCAGTTCTTCCTTTTAGGACCGGGGCACAACAACCGTTCATTCGCAGAGATGCACAGACCCCACGTGCATTTGCGAACGGTATACCGCAGCTTTCCGCATCACGTCAGATGACTTCAGTACCATCCGCAGTCCCTAATGGGGTACCTATTGCGATGCAGACGCACATGAAGGCACTGCAACCACAGTCCGCTACTCCTCGTATTTCCCACACTGCGGCTTTACGCCCGCCCGGACCACCACAGATAATTAACATGATCCCGACAATTCCACTTTCTCAGACCCCCCCACCGCATGTCACGGCTTTGCCCGCTGTGCCGTTGAATGGTCCTGTCGGCGGCTCTCCGTCGCCTGCATCTACACCCTCAGACACAGATTCGGTGAAACTTGCGTCCACACCAAATGGGAATGTCGCCAAAGGTGCCCTGGTCAACGGAGCTAACCAACATATTCCCGAGCCTACACCTTCCCCCGCCACCGAGTCCCAACAAGCTGCACCTCCAACTAGTTCGCCGGCACGTCAGAAAGTAGACATGCAACAGACTGTCGCGATTCCGCTCAACGGATACCATATCCCTATCAATGGCTATACGATCCCTAATGCGGCCTACATCCACTCCCGTGCACCGAATGGTTTGACCCCACAACAGATGCAAAACTTGAAGCTCGCACTTGCTCAATGTCAAGATGTCAACGTGACGATGCATGGCACACAGGGTCGACCTATTCAAACGCCGTACGTTGGACATCTAGTGCCAAATGGCACTCATTACAACATGCAAATGGCTGCCGGCGCTAACTTGAATCTGAAGCTCACGTCTGGGCGACAGTGGAATGGGGTCGTACAACCATTGCAGCAGACTCCACCACTGGGCAACCAGCAATTGGACGCAAATAGCGTACCTGGTGCGGGCAGCCCTGGTCTCTCTCACGCGGTGGCAGGTGTGCTGCCAGCTCGGACACCCTCAGTCAATGGCACCCGAAGTGTGAGCCGGC
>JBBPOF010000177.1:0-38203 GCA_038091315.1 Porphyrellus cyaneotinctus | reverse complement strand
GGACCGACCCATCGTAGTCATCATGACATCCAGACCTTCTTGTCGAAGGTACCAAGTACCACAGGACTCTGACAACGACGACGAGTCGTTGTACTCTGACACCACTGTATCCAGAACCTCCCAGGCTGTGACGCCCTTCGTACCCACTGTAACCCCAGCACCCATGTCTAACCCCTCCAAACTCAAGGCTGCCCTCCCCGCGGATTTCTCTGGGGAACCCTCAGATGCCATGAGATGGATCAAGGCCATGAAGGCCTACTTCGCCATCAACTCCAGACTATATTCATCCGATGAAACCCAGGTCATGACCACTCTCAATAAGATGAGCAAGGGACGAGGCGTCTCTTTCTCAGAGATGTGGTATGACAGAATGGCCGATGCCCATGCCCTCGCCTCTGATAAAACCTTTGCTAAACTCGTACAGGACTTCGAGTCCACCTTCTTTCCCTTCGACATCAAAGCTGTCGCTCGACATGACCTCACCAAGCTGGTCCAGAAGTCGTTCAAACTTCCTAACGGAAGTATGGACGATGGTTTCCAGAAGTACATCACCAATTTCCAGAACCTCGCCGCTAAGGCAGGAATCACCGACCCCATCACGCTCATCGACCAGTTCTCTCTTGGCATAGATCAACAGATTGCCACCATGATCTTGTCTATGGCCGCCATCCCCACCACTTTACCCAAGTGGATCGAACAGGCCAAGATCTTCCATGCGCAGAAGATGCGCATCACTACCCTAAGGGGTCGTCATGGAACCCCCTCACTCTTAAACTCTCGTGCCACCAAAGACCCCAACGCCATGGATGTTGACGCAGTAACCCTGTGAAAACTTTCCCCCGCTGAACGCGCCAAATGCTTCAAAGAAGGCCTTTGCTTCCGTTGCCGAAAGCCAGGACATAACGCCACCCAATGCCATTCTCAGAAAAACTCTCAACCATCAACTCCCCGTCCCCAGAAAGTCCAAACTACTGAAACTACCACGACTGGCAACACATCCTCAATGAAGTCTACTGTCGCTCCTCTCTCCGAACTCGAACAGTATGTTCAAACCCTGAAAACCCAAGGAAAGGACGAAACCGAAGTCCTCCAAACCCTGAAACTCTGCTACAAGGATCCTGTGGAGGAAGTAGCCGTAACCAACCTCGAAGCTGAGGATTTTTGAATCGGGAAGATGCCTCGACATCTTCTTCCCATGACATAGCCCATGTACTAGTAGCCTTGCCGAAACAAAGAATGCTTCGCATTCCTATCAAGCTCCGTGCTAGTATGAAAATCGTCGAAACCACTGCCCTCATTGACTGCGGAGCAACTGGAAACTTCATCGACACCGGACTCCTTTGTGAAGCTAACTTCCCCCTCGTTCGCCTTCCCAAACCCACCTTAGCGATAAACGTCGACGGAACCTCCAACGCGAAAGGGACCATACGCTGGAAAGCCCACACCTCTTTCCAGCACAACTCCTTCTCCGACGACGTCGACCTCATGGTACTTAGCCTTGGGAAAAGACAGATCATTCTGGGAATGCCCTGGCTTCGCAAATGGAACCCCCATATTAACTGGAACACTCACACCCTCGAAATCCCTTGACCCCCATCTTCTGCATCTGATGACCCACACGTTCCCCAAAGATATCTCCTTCGATGGCTTGGTCTAGAAGCTGATCGAAAAATATCTCATCGACTTCGTAAACGGGAACAGTGGCACAATGGTGAAATGATTAACAAGATCACCATCTCTACCCAAATCGCCCAGACCGAAAAACCAACGGAACAACCGGTTCCGGATTGGTGCCAGGACTTCGCTGACGTCTTCTCGGAAAAGATGCACACCAAATTACCTCCCCACAGACCCTTTGACCACACCATCAATCTCCTCCCCACGTTCACCCCGAAAATAGCCAAGATATACCCCTTGAATCCTGCCGAACTCTCTGCTTGCGAAGCATTCGTCAAAGAACATTTAGCAACCGGACGTATTGTCCCCTCCAAATCCCCCCAAGCATCCCCGTTCTTCTTCGTACCAAAGAAGGACGGAACTCTCTGTCCCTGTCAGGACTATCGACACTTGAACTCCCATACTCGACGCTTCAGATATCCTTTACCCCTCATCCCTGAACTCATCGATGACATGAAGGACGCCAACTTCTTCACCAAGTTCGACATCCGATGGGGATACAACAACATCCGGATTCACGAAGAAGACCAATGGAAAGTGGCGTTCATCACCCCCCTCGGATTATTCGAACCCACTGTCATGTTCTTTGGATTTTGTAATGCCCCCACGACCTTTCAGTCATTCATGAACCACATTTTTGCCAATATGATCATGGAACGATGGCTCAAAATCTATATGGACGACCTCGGTATCTGTACCCAAGGCACCCTCTCCCTCCATCATGAACGAACTCGTCGCATCCTCCTCCGTCTTCGCGAACATAACCTCTCGCTAAAAATTTCCAAATGTACCTTTGATGTCCCAACGATGGAGTATCTTGGGATGATTATTGGACAAGGGCAGGTCGCTATGGATACCAAGAAACTGAATGCCATCCGTGACTGGAAACCTCCCACCTCCGTCAAAGCCATTCGATCCTTCACCAGCTTCGCCAATTTCTATCGTAAATTCATCCCCAACTTCTCCAACATCGTCGCCCCCCTGAACTTGTTAACTCGGAAAGACGAACCTTGGGCTTGGACCCCGCTCCAGCAGAAGGCATTCGATACCCTCAAGACTATCTTCTCCTCCGCTCCTGTTCTTAGCATCCCTGACACCTCTCGCCCCTTCTCCCTCATGACCGATGCTTCCCTTCTAGCTGCTGGTGCGGTACTTATGCAGGATGACACCAACGGCGATCCCCATCCCTGTGCCTATTTCTCAAAAACCTTTGCTCCCGCAGAACACAACTACGATATCTATGACAGGGAACTCCTTGCCGTCATCCTTGCTCTCTCTGAATGGTGACATTACCTACAGGGAACCAGTCATCCGGTTACCATCATCACCGATCACAAGAACCTCTCCTATATCAAAGATCCTCGTAAACTCTCTCGTCGCCAAGCTCGATGGGCCCTGTTCCTCCAAGACTTCAACATCATCTGGAAAGTAACGCCCGGGTCTAAGATGGCTCCCGCAGATGCTCTCTCTCGCCGCAACCATTTAGACACTACCGCCGACAACGCCGACGCTTCCATTTGCCCCGAACCCCTGGTCATCAGTGCCCTCGACACTACCCTTGCTCACAAGATCTCCTCCTCCTCTGCCTCTGATCCTCTTGTCTTGCGCGCCATCACCAATCTCCAACAAGGGTCCCCACTATTCCCCCGCTCTTCCCTCTCCGATTGGACCCTCGACAATGGCCATCTTTATTTCAAAGGTCGTATGTACGTACCCCCATCCTCTCATCACTCGGTCGTCTACTCCTTGCATTCCTCCCCTTCCACTGGCCACATGGGTCGTTTCCGCACCAAGGCCATCGTCGAACGAGATTTCTGGTGGCCTGGTTTATCCTTGTTTGTCAATGCCTTTGTCTCCGGCTGCGCTATTTGCCAACAAAACAAAGTCAATACTCACCCGACCCGCCCCCCTCTCGCTCCCATCGCCTCCACCTCCTCGCTTCCTTTTCAGCAACTCTCTGTCGATCTCATCACCGATCTTCCCCTCTCCGCCGGGTCTGATTCCTTGATGGTCGTGGTCGACCACGGCCTTACGAAGGGGGTAATTCTGTGCCCTTGTACTAAAACTATCGATGCCGCAGGAGTTGCCAAACTTTTCTTCGAACATGTTTACAAACGATTCGGGTTATACGACTCCATCATCTTGGATAGAGACCCTCAGTTCGCCTCTGCTTTCGCGCTGGAACTAGCCAGACTTCTCAACTACGACATTCGCCTCTCCACCGCTTATCATCCTCAGACTGATGGCCAGACCGAACGAACCAATCAGGAAATTGAAACTTATCTCCGTATCTTCTGCTCTAATAACCCCCGAAAATGGACCGAATACATCACCACCGCCGAATTTCACCACAACTCCGCCCCTCACAGCTCCACCAAAGCCTCCCCGTTCTCCCTACTTCTCGGTTATGAACCCCGGTCTTATCCTCCCCTGGGCAAGACCTTCCTCCCTGCTCTCGAAAACCGACTTTCCCAACTTGAAGAAGCTCGAAAGGAAGCTTTGGTCGCACATGAAACCACCTGACGGATCATGACGGAACGTTCTACCCAGAAATTCCATCCCTGGAAAGTAGGTGACAAGGTTTGGCTAGAAGCTTCTAATCTGCGCCTCCATTACCCTTCTCGGAAACTTGCCCCGAAACACCATGGACCCTTTGAGATATCTCAGGTCCTATCACCGCTCACCTACCGATTACGCCTACCGCCCACATGGAAAATCCATGACGTGTTCCATGCTAACCTTCTATCTTCTTATTGCGAAACCATTGCACATGGTCCCAACTTCTCCCGACCCCCTCCTGATCTAATTGATGCTGAAGAAGAATATGAAGTTGATCGGATCATTAGTCATAGAGGCAACACTGGAAAACGCTGGTACCTAACCGCATGGAAGGGCTATCCGTCATCGGAAAACACTTGGGAACCCAAAAGTAATCTCCGCCATGCCCCTGAGATACTCAAGGCTTATAAGGCGAGTCATCGTTTGAACTGAACTCCCAGGAAGCGGTGTCTCTTCGTGAGTACCCCCCTGCGCATGTTCCACTACACCATCGAATCCATCATCTTTGACTCCCCCGAATATGTCTTTCCTATCATCATCTCGTTCCTCCTCCTCTCTCTCCTCCTCTCCAGATACCTCCCCGTTGCGTTCTCGACCTGTTCGTCCTGTTTGTTTGCCTTTACATTTCATTCTCATTCTTTACGCCGCTATTCTCACCACGCCACATATCTGCCGCGCCCTCGAGGATCTCTATCTATTCGAAGAAGATGTCGTCACCCAGGAACTCATCAAACTTTTCCACGAGGTCCTGACAGTTGAACGGTATCATCATCTAGCCAACCCTTCGAATCCTCCTTCGGATTTCAGTATTCCTCTACAGCTCCACATATCCGCTCTTCCTCGTCGAATTCTCACTACTCTTCACCTGTATGGATTTCACTCCTTCGTCGAACGGTTGCCTACCACCGTGATCTATCCCACCTTCCGACGAATCTATCTATCCATGTCTATGGAAGAACGAGACAGATACATGGAAGCTACCGACTTTCTCCCTCCTCGATCCCTGCCTGTTTTACCCATTCCTCCTCCTAGGCCTCAGGAAGAAGCCTTCGTACCTGCCACTCCCGTTCTCGCATCCTGTATTTCCTCTCGACCCTGCTCCCCCGCAACCCTGTTGTCCGACACCTCTACCGCCATTGAACCATCCACTCCTTCCTCTCCTATCGAATGACCTCTTACTCCGGTGGCTATTCGCGTCCCTCACGACAATGACACAATTGGCTGACACCTCGACGAAGATGCTCGACGCGTCTTCCGATCCTACTACACTTGAAACACTTCTGGCAATAATGTTCTCTCGGCGGCTACTCATGTTCTCCCTAACATATTTCCTCCTACCCCTGCCATCGCCACCACCCAGTGTTTTCGTTGTAACAGTCTTGGGCACCTGCGAGATGACTGCCCCCAATACGTTTGCCCCAAATGTCATCGTGCCGCCCCCGGTCATCCGTCACGTCTTTGTCTCACCACCCAGTGTAGCATTTGCCTTCGATGGGGCCATGGACCCCGATATTGCCCTGGTGTACCTTGCTCCACTTGTGCTACATTCAGGCACCAAGAAGTTGATTGTCCTTTTGCGGTCCTTACTCCCGAGCAGGCCTCGTCCATCTTCTCTCCCGGAGCTCTCCAGCGAGAACCCCCTCCTCCGGATGCGTAGAGGCAGTATATTACTTGAGCCTGGGGCTCCAGTATACGAAGGGGGTAATGTTACGATTCAGTATATGTGCACCTCCGTTTTTCTCATTTCCTCTCGATTCTCTACTTTCGCCCTCCCTGGAATGCTAATGCCAGGTCGAGATGATTTCCTCCTTCTCTTCAGCCTGGACGGCTTTAGCGTTATTGCGTTACCTTGAACGCACTCCCCACGCCGTTCTCCTTCTCTTTCTCTATTGCCGGTAGGGGATACACGCTTATGTTCAACTCATCCATCTACGGACAGTTTTCTCCTCTAAGCGGCTCTCTTGTACCGCTTATGTTTCCCCTAACTACCATCATGACTCACTTGTGACTCAGTCGTTCTATCTGCTTCTACGATGTTCTATAGATTAGTCATCTGCAGTAGTACACGAGTACTTATACCACTCTGCCTGTATTCTTTTCCTCATTCTTGATCTGCGCAATACAACGTTCATTGTATGCTCTCAAGTCTCCCTCGACCTCAGTCTTTTTTGACTTGAGGAATCTTGACCTTGAACCCCTTGACTTGTCTTCTGTCATAGCTTTGTTCTATCGAGGACGTTGTGTCTCTTCATGAGTACCTCCCTCGAGACAAACAGAGTACGCTCAACGTACAGTGTACGTTTCGCGTAACAGTGTGTCTCCCCCTTCCTGCACTAGGCGCTCAACATCCGCCTCCGAAGGAGACAGGGAATGAGGCATAGCACCAGGAACCGGTTGTTACGATACAGTATATGTGCGCATCCGTTTTCCTTTTCTCCTCTTGCTTCTCTACTTTCGCCCTCCCTGGAATGCTAATGCCAGGTCGAGACGACTTCCTTCTCCTCTTCAACTCGGATGGTTTTAGCGTCGTTGCGTTACCTTGAACGCACTCCCCACGCTGTTCCCTTTCTCCTTCTCTATTGCCGGTAGGGGATACGCACTTGTATCTGACTCATCTATCTACGGACAGCCCTCTCCTCTAAGCAGTTCTCTCGCACTGCTTACGTTTCCCCTAGTTACCATCATGACTCACCTAATCATTCTACCTGCTTCTACGATGTTCTAACCGATTAGTCATCTGCAGTAGTCCATTAGTACTTATACCGAGCTGCTTGTACTTTTCTCCTTATTCTTGATCTGCGCAATACAACGTTCATTGTACGCTCTCAAGTCTCCCCTCGACCTCAGTCTCGTCCGGCTTGAGGAACTCTTGACCTTGACCCCTTGACTTATCTTCTGTCGTAGCTTTGTTCTATCGAGGACGTTGTGTATCTTCGTGAGTACCTCCCTCAAGACAAACAGAGTACGCTCTACGTACAGTGTACGTTTCGCATAACACTGGTGGAGCTGGAGGTGGTGACCGTGGACGAGGGGGATCACGAGTGGGTGCCGCATTAGAGTGATCGGTATCAGAATCGAAACCGTTGTTCGAGTGTGTGTCAGAGATGTCATCATCATGAGAGTGACGACGACGTGGTGGGTGCGATAGCAGCTTATGTGGTTGTGCTTTCAAGCATCGAGGGCAGAGGTTCTCATCGAAGATCGCATGCGCCGATGTATGAATAGCATTATTCGGTCGCATAAAAAGGTAGTTGGTGTCTGATCCTATGGCAATGCCAAGGTAGATCATCAACTGCGATTTCGGGTTAAGCTTCCTGCCACGTGTCTCTGCAAGGATGTGCACATAGGCACCACATCCGAAGATGCGTAAATGAGAAACGGAAGGCTTCTCCCCCTTAAGTAGCTCCAGGGGTGTCTTCCAGTTTAATCGGTTATTCGGTGTCCTATTATATATGTGGACAGCATGTATCATCGCAAACTCCCAATAGGAAGCTGGTAGGCAAGCATGTAACCGCATCGCCTGTGCCTTGTCCATAATAGTGCGGATGAAGTGTTCTGCACGCCCGTTTTGCTGATGTGCGTATGGGGTGGACTGCATAATGTGAATTATGTTATCGCGCATGTACTTCTGAAAGGCTTTGGAGGTGTATTCACCACCAGCGTCGGAGCGCCAGGATTTGATCTTGGCATTAAACTGCATGCGGATATACGCAATGAAGTGCCTTACAGCCTTCAATGTCTGATCCTTAGAGCGGATACAGACGATCCAGCCCATAGAAGTAAAATTGTCATACATGGCGAACGGGGTAGTAGTAGAGTTGTCACTATCTACTACATGGCGTATGGACGAATATGTACGTACAATCAAGATGCCTGGTTTTCGAAGAATCGCTCGACATAATCGTCGGCTTCTTCACCCATGGATACATCATCCTCATTGCAGAAATTGTCTTCGTCGATTATATCGACGACGTCCATCTCGACTTCAACCTCTTCGAGACAGGAGGAGAGAGGGCAGTGAGAGGAACTGGAGGCGTGTCCGTCCGACCAATCGAAACGACGGTTGGCGGGGCCATCCAGGTGACGTAGAGTCTGGGCTGTGCCAGACACTCCGAGGCGTTGTGCCAGCGATATGGTGCGCTTGGTGTGAGGAAATCCGGGGGGGCCATAGTGGGCCGCTCCGGGAGTGTGAGCCAGTGAGCGTGGGTCGGTGACTGGTGGAGTGAGTGAAGGTGTTGCGGGAGAGAGAACGACGGGTGGAGTTGTAAGGTTGGAGAAGGCGAAGGACACCGAACCTTCATTTACAGCAGCATTGTTGCAACGCTGCTGCCGTTTGTCATCTCCCTGCTGTGAGCGCTTTCCAGCGCGACGCTTCTTCTTCTTCTCCTCACCATTTCCCTGCTGCTGCTGTTGCTGTTGTGAGAAGGGGGGATCCTCTCCCTTGCGCTTGACGTTCAAGACCTTGTTGGCGCTGGACTGCGCCTGCTGGGGTTGCGACTGCTGGCCGCCGGAGTGGTTGGGCTTATGCTTAGTGGCAAATTGCTGCCAAGCTGCCGTGGTGAGCTTTTCGAGCTCATGCATGGAGATGTCCTCTACCGCCTCCCCTTCCTTTATCTCCATCGCTTTGGAGTTGAGGAGCTGGGTGGCGAAATCTGCATATTGAGGGAGTTTGGCGAGGGTGATCATTGCCTGGATTTTCGTCGGGATCTCGTACTCCAGATCCGAGAGCTGCGTGAAGTGCGCGTTCAGCTTCGAGAAAGCCGAAGCCAGGTGGTTGTTCTCCGGGATCACCAGCCTGATCATCGCTTTGAACTCCGAATATGCGGAGGCGAGAGATGGTGTGTCGTACTTCTTCTGGAGGTTGTCCCAGAGGGTCAGAGCCGTGTCGATGTCAGCATAGCACTGCATGACATTTGGTTCCAATCGAAGTTTGATTGCGCCGACCACCTTGTCATTGTTTTCGTCCCAAGCGGTTTGCTTCTCCTCTATGGTGGTCTTCTCTTCAGGAGTCAAGGTGACGTCCTTGGGAGAAGTGGGGCGGGACTTGTGCATTTTCTGCCAGAATCCGGAGAAACAGAGGTAAGCTTCCATCTCCTGGGCCCAGCGCTGATAGTTGGAGCCGTTGAGCTTGGGGATACCGAAGAGTGCGTTGGTCGACATAGTGTTCCTTGGGATGGACATCAGTAACCAAGTCAATCAAGTAAGAAGAACAAACGGTGAGAGGGATTACCGCATCGGTGACGCCCAGAGCCCTCGTAGCAATGGTTTGACATAGTCTCCCCATGCTAAAGTTCTGGGTGAACTTTCACTGATGTTTATGACGACGTCAAGGTGAACTTTCTGCGCGTTGCCGCTGCAGGAAGTATCTGGCGTTGCCACACAGGATAAGTTCATTCGCATTCACCGTTCGAGCGTTTCCACATCAGAATGTGGTAGGCATTTACCAATGGGTATCACATGGCATTGCCACTCAGTGTGTTGCCCAGGGCTCATAACCTGTTGAGAGGAGCATAACCCGAAGGGTACTAACCTTGTAATGGTGAAGCGGTAACTCTTAGATCGTTGTGGTATGAGTTCAAGAGAGTTATTTAAATTCAGACTCAGATGAGTCTTATATACTACAGGAGAGTATTATGTAAGCTACCGTATATGTATGCTACATTTCAACAATATGCAGTTTTCAAAAATAATGACGCACACCCAAAAAAATATATTGTGATCTGGCACCGCCAGCCTGGGCCCTGGTTAGGTGTCACAGCCAACATTGCTAGTCGACATATGCAACATATGCAACATATGTACATAGACACTCATCATGCATCGATGATAATCAATGTCTGCTGTTTGGTCAAACTTATCCATGATCCAGAGACTGAGCGTGTTGGTGAAGAATGGTCTAACTAACCTTGAACTGGGTGAGACTTCCGATGGCTCAGATCAAAGGTTGTTACACTATTGCACCGTCCGTCCTCGCTCAGAATTGCAAACCACTATAATGATACCAGGTTTCAAGTTTGAAGTAGTTAGTCATAGCTGTCTACACTAAAATCCTTGGAGCAATGATGTTAGTCAAAGTGGTTTGCCAGAGCCGACATCGTGTAACCAAACCATCTTTGGAGAACATGCAGATCATCCGATCATCAGGACTGTTCATTTTTGTCCACTCTGCCACACCCACGCGCTCACCACACACCCTGGTTCTGGACCATGGTCAATATTTCAAATTGACAATTTGGTTTTAGGGCCATCACCAGATCTCGGCATAAACATAAAAAGGAAGGGCAGAGCAGGCAGAGTGAGCAGAGCAGGCAGAGCATGTTGAGAGGAGCAAAACCCAAAGGGTACTAACCTTGTAATGGTGAAGCAGTAACTCTGAGATCGTTGTGGTACAGGTTCAAGAGAGTTATTCAAATTCAGACTCAGCCGAGTCTTATATACTACAGGAGGATATTATGTAAGCTTCCATATATGTATGCTACATTTCAACACTCCCCCTCGCTTAGTTTACCATAGTAGACTGTAAGCGACAGTATGAATGTGTGATAGAAAAGAAAAAGACATCTGCATAACCAATAAATGGTGGCGAGTATTCTATCTAAAAACTAGTCCAAGTTGGGAACGAAACTTCTCGAACAAGACACGTCCGAGGTTCTTTGTGAACATATCCGCAGGGTTGTCAGTTCCTGGGATATAGTATAGTTCGACCTGTTTCCACATCATCACAGCATCACATATGAAGTGATACCGGATGGGGATGTGCTTGGATCTTTTCTCAGTCACCGGGTTTTGTGCTATAAACAGCAAACCCTGATTGTCACCACAGATAGGGAGAGGGCCCAAATGGTAACCTAACTCTTCCATCATCTGTTTGATCCAAATGACCTGGCGAGAACAATTGCTCAGTGCCATATACTCGGCTTCTGTGGATGACAAAGCGATGACTTTCTGAAGATGTGAATTCCAGAGGAAAACACCATCCATGAGTTTCAGGAAAAATCCTGTCTGCGAGTGATAGGTGATCTTATCCTGACCCCAATCAGAATCTGTACAGGCGAAGATGCCTTTATTGCTAGCACCGTCATAGACTAAAGAGTAATCTCTGGTGCCTATTAAATAGCGACAGATATAGAGAGCCTTTTCTAGGTGGTCTCTTGATGGGTTGGCAGACATACGAGCGAGTTGTGTCACCGCGTATGCAATGTCTGGTCGGGTTCCAATCATAAGATATAATAACAACCTGATAATGGTCTGGAAGTGCGTCTGCAACTCAGGATTGACGGGGGATTCGTTCTTCATAGGGTAAAAACCCTGCGGTAGTGGTGTGGGTGCGGATTTCGCATTTTGCATTCCGCAGTGCTCAATCACTTTGTCGAGATAAGCGCGCTGGTCAAGGAATAGTTTCCGACCTTCTCGACGTATACTCATATGAAGGAATTCGGTAGGAACTCCTAAGTTGCGACATTCCCATTTCTTCATGAATGCGGCCTTTACCTTATCTACAAAGGCTTTTTTCGGTCCACAGAAGAGGGTGTCATCTATGTAGATGATCGCTAGGATAATGTTATCTCCTTTACGATAGATGAATAGTCTGGTGTTAGATTTGAGCTGGGTGAATCCTAGTTCCTGCATGGATTTGTCCAAAGCGCGCCACCAAGCTAATCCTGCTTGTTTTAGGCCATATAAGGCGTGGAGGAGTCGTAGGACTTTGCCTTTGAGGTGAGGGGGCAAGAAACCCTCAGGAAACTCCATGTAGAGTTCCTCTTCCAGTATGCCGTATAAGTAGGCAGAACGTATGTCTAGAGCAGTAATATACCAATCTTCCAGAGCACAGAGGGCGAGCATGGCCCGCACTGTCTTGAATTGTACTACTGGGGAGAAGATGGCGTCAAAGTCAGTGCCTTCAACCTGGGTAAAGCCTTTGGCTACCAGTTGGGCACGTTTGCATCCATCGTGTTTGACATCAAATACCCATCTATTTTTAATGACCTTCTTATGGGTTGGTCTATCCACAATCTCGTAGACCTTGCGATCTTTGAGCATTTGGAGTTCGTCTTCACAAGCTTTGCACCAGAGTTTCTGCTCGTCGGCAGGGAGCTTGAGAATGTCACGGTATTTCCACTCTCTGTAGTTAGGGGCGGTCATCTCCACGACCGGAATCGTGCGGTTGCATAGGAAAGACACTAGTGCGTCTCCCCCTTCCTGCACTAGGCGCTCAATATCTGCTTCTGAAGGAGACAGGGAATGAGGCATAGCACCAGGAACCAGTGGTGTCTCTGGTGCAGGTGCAGGTTGGTCCTCGACTAGCTTTCACCAGTGAGACTCGCTCTCGATGTCCTTGATTTGTTCCACAGAGGGTTTATCCCCATAGACATTATCTGGACGAGTGGGTGGACGACGTTGCCATGCAGGCTGTTGCCTCGGAGGTAAGGCCAGTGGGCCGATAGGAGGTGGTCGAGGGGCGCGAGGTGGAGTTACAGGATCTGCTGGTGGAGCAGGAGAGGGTGACCGTGGACAAGGGGGATCACGAGCGGGTACCGCATCAGAGTGATCAGAATCAGAATCGAAACCGTCGTTGGAATGTGTATTGGAGACGTCATCATCATGAGAATGATGGTGGCATGGAGGGTGCGATAGCGGCTTATGTGGTTGCGCTTTTGAGCATTGAGGGAAGAGGTTTTCATTGAAGATCGCATGCGTTGATGTATGGATAGCATTATTCGGGTGCATAAATAGATAGTTGGTGTCTGAACCTACGGCAATGCCAAGGTAGACCATCAACTGCAATTTTGGGTTAAGCTTCCTGCCACATGTCTCTTCAGGAATGCGTGCATAGGCACCACATCCGAAGATGCGTAAATGTGAAACAGAAGGCTTCTCCCCCTTGAGTAACTCCAGGGGTGTCTTCCAGTTTAAACAATTATTGGGTGTCCTATTATATATATGGACTGCGTGTATCATCGCAAACTCCCAATAGGAAGCTGGTAAGCAAGCGTGTAACTGCATCGCCTGTGCCTTGTCCATAATAGTGCGGATGAAGCGTTCCACACGCCCGTTCTGCTGATGTGCGTATGGGGCAGACTGCGTAATATGTATTCTGTTATCACGCATGTACTCCTGAAAAGCTTTGGAGGTGTATTCACCACCAGTGTCGGAGTGCCAGGATTTGATCTTGGCATTAAACTGTGTACGGATATACGCAATGAAGTGCTTTACAGCCTTCAATGTCTGATCCTTAGAACGGATGCAGACAATCCAGCCCATTGAAGTAAAATCGTCATAGAAGACGATGGTGTACTTGTATCGATGGTACAACTCTACCTCTAAGGACTTGAGATCAGAGTGAATCATCTCAAAGGGAGCGGTTGCCCGTGTTTCACTATGAGGAAAAGAGCAATTTGGCTGTTTGCCAAGCTTGCATCCAGGGCATATAGGAACTTTTGATGGAATATCAACGTCAGGGAAGTCCTTTAGATGTTTCTTCGCTGCCCTTAGAACCTCCTTTGAGGGGTGGCCTAGGCGACGGTGGAGTAATTCGAAATCCACAGAGACCATACCAGTAGATTTGGCATGCGGATGGATCATGGAAGCATGAATCCTGTACATTGTGTTGTTTCCGTGGCTGTGGAAAGAGAGAATAGTGCATTTATAGCAGGCCATCCAGGTGACGCAGAGTCTGGGCTGTGCCAGATACTCCAAGGCATTGTGCCAGCGATATGGTGTGCTTGGTTTGAGGAAACCCAGGAGGGCCATAATGGGCCACTCTGGGGGTGTGAGCCAGTGAGTGTGGGTCGGTGACTGGCAGAGTGAGTGAAGGCGTTGCAGGAGAGAGGACGATGGGTGGAGCGGTGAGGTTCAAGAATGCAAATGATGCCAAACCTTCATTGACAGCAGTGTTGTTGCATCACTGCTGCCGTTTGTCATCTCCCTGTTGTGAGCGCTTTCCAGTGCGACGCTTCTTCTTCTTCTCCTCACCATTTCCCTGCTGCTGCTGCTGCTGCTGTGAAAAAGCGGGATCCTCTCCCTTGCATTTGACGTTGGAAACCTTGTTGGCACTGGACTGCGCCTGTTGTGGTTGCGACTGCTGGCCACCAGAGTGATTGGGCTTACGCTTAGTGGCAAATTGTTGCCAAGCTGCCATGGTGAGCTTTTTGAGCTCGTGCATCATGATGTCCTCTACTGCCTCCCCTTCCTTTATCTCCGTCGCTTTGGAGTTGAGGAGCTGGGTGGTGAAGTCTGCGTATCAAGGGAGTTTTGCCAGGGTGATCATCACCTGGATTTTCATCAGGATCTCGTACTCCAGATCTGAGAGTTGCGCGAAGTGCGCGTTCAGCTTCGAGAAGGCCGAAGCCGGGTGGTTGTTCTCTGGGATCACCAGCCTGATCATCACTTTAAACTCTGAATACACGGAGGCGAGAGAAGGGGTATCATATTTCTTCTGGAGGCTATCCCAAAGGGTCATAGCCATGTCGATGTCAGCATAGCATTGCATGACATTAGGTTCCAGTTGAAGTTTGATGGCGCCAACCGCCTTATTGTCATTTTCATCCCAAGCAGTCTGTTTCTCCTCCATGGCAGTCTTCTCTTCAGGAGTTAGGGTAATGTCCTTGGGAGGAGCAGGGCGGGACTTGTGCATCTTCTGCCAGAATCCAGAGAAGCGGAGGTATGCCTCCATCTCCTGAGCCCAGCGCCGATAGTTGGAGCCGTTGAGTTTGGGGATTCCAAAGAGGGCGTCGGTCGACATGTTTCTGGGGTGGATGTCAGTAACCGTGTTGATCATTTAAGAGGAACAGATGGTGAGCGGGATTGTCACATCAGTGATGCCCAGAGCCCTCATAGCGATGGTTTGACATAGTCTCCCCATGCCGAAGTTCTGGGTGAACTTTCACCAACATCTGTGATGACATCTAGGTGAACTTTCTGTGCGTTGCTGCTGCAAGAAGTATCTGGCGTTGCCACACAGGATAAGTTCATTCGCATTCACCGTTCGAGCGTTTCTGCATCAGAACGTGGTAGGCGTTCACCAATGGGTATCACACGGCGTTGCTGCACAGTGTGTTGCCTGGGGCTCATAACCTGTTGAGAGGAGCAAAACCCGAAGGGTACTAACCTTGTAATGGTGAAGCGGTAACTCTGAGATCGTTGTGGTACAGGTTCAAGAGAGTTATTCAAATTCAGACTTAGCTGAGTCTTATATACTACAGGAGGATATTATGTAAGCTTCCATATATGTACACTACATTTCAACAGAGCAGGCAGAGTGGTCAGAGTGAGCAGAGCAGAAAAGCTTTCCATCTCCTATAATCCATTGAATCGCATTCGTTGACGGTTGGAACGATGGTTGGAACATTCGTTTCATGACCCACATTCGTCTCATGACCCAGGGTCATGGCTAGGCATCACTGAGTAGTACCCAGCATAATATTAAACAATAAAGGTGAGCCTACCAACCTCAAGGAGTTCAGTGCCAATGATAGCAGCTGGTCACCAAGAGCTTGTTTATAGTGCTTAGTTACCAGAAATACGCTGGGGCCTAACAGGAAAGTACTGCTTTTTCGTGGACTATATTATTAGTGGCATGGCATTAGTTCAACTTGAAGTCAGTACTGCCACACAATGGTCACCGTTGTGACTCATCAAATCATTCGCCTCTCTACTATGTCTGTGGCAGCCCTATCGCCCTCTCCTACGTTTGTTACAGCAAAGCTCGCAGCTCGCAGCTCACCACAAGCTCAAGCCTTTGATGACTTAGAATCTCGCCCTCCATTGGAACCACACCATTCACCACTCGGACCCTCCCCACTCAGAAAACACATACTTGACTTGGGCTGTTACCCATCACCCCCTGGTTCTGGTGGAAAATGTGCTCTACCTCACTCTGCAAAGAGACAGAAGGTAATAAAAACATCTGTAAGTACCCCAAGTCAAGCTTCCTGCACGCCCCATGCTCACTTTCATCCAAAGTTTGACAATAGCCAAATCTCTGAAGTTAGGGACTATATGAACAAGCAAGTGCTTGATCTTGCTCAACTAAGTCGCAAGGTTTACATCACAAGGATGCAGTACCAGCGTCTTCATATGCGAGAGCTGGAGATGATGAAGGTCATTATGGGAGGCGAGTTGGAAGAAACCCAGGGATGCATCAAAAAATGGAGCATCAGATTGGCCAAATTCACCAGGACCTACTCAATAGCCAGGCAGCGCCAGGAAGTAATGCAGGACAGTGGCCTGGGCCCTACCTAACACTCTTTCCCAGGCTCTCTCGGGACAGTGCTCCAAGTTGTGCTTACAGCGCTGGGAGTTCAGAATATGGCAATAGTACTACTAGTCTTTCATCTCCTACTACTACTAGTTGTTCATTCCCATTCTGACGTTTCACCATTTCCAGCACAGTTTTGCATCAAAGTCATTTACATAGCTCTATTACTAACTTGAAGTTGCACATCTTGTAACCTTTAGAATCCCCATGTCTGCTTACCCCCACCTCAACTGTGTTTTCTTGACTACCAGGGTTGTGTTTCATGCCCAACTGCACATTTTAGAGCACCATGACCATGTTCCCTTGAGTGTCAACGCCCATACATCCCTGACCATGTTTTCCCAAGCACTGGCACTCCTGACTGTGCTTCTGAAGCAGTGAGTTGGACAGTTGTCATGACTTGTCATGACTTGTCTGCGACAAGCAAGACTAAAAATGCTATCTAAGACACTGAAGACATTTGCGTTCCTTTCCCATTTCGTTTAAATGCGATACGTACATAGAGTTTCAGTGTCGCAGCACAAAGTATTTTAATTGTGAATAAACAGATTTTTCTGATGGGTCTATCACATGTCATATTTTCTGGCATTAGGGAACCAAACCAATTGAACAATCTGGCAGACATTGTCCAAGCAAACAATATCTGGTACATGCGAAACAAGTCGCTGATCCAATCATTCAAGGACAGGTACTACACTATGACGTGTTTCACAAAGGGATTGATTGGACTCAGCTTCACCCGGAACTGGGTGCTGAGTTCAAAAGCCGGTTGCGAAGCCTTCATCATGAAGGAATGTAAGTACATTTTTGCTGCTATTTTATTTCTCTGACTGCCAACTTGGACAGCTGGCTCCCTTGTATCAACTCTACTTCCCCGCTCCTCGTTTTCGCAGCCCATGCTTGGCGCCCCTCATGACACGTGTAGTATGTACATCACGCACTCCTCCTGCCCACGAGCTGCCGTGCGATTGAACTCCACGGTAGAGCATCTATTAGGTGATTCTTAATTATGTACTCAGTGATGGGGTTCGTACCTTTAGAAGTTGTGACTAATGGTGGGTATGAGAAGCTGCAACAAGCCAGGGTTATGACAGCAGTGACGATCACCAAGTCAGGCTACTGGTGCCTATTTCCCATCTGCTGGGATTGTTGATGAAATGATGTTATAGCAGTAACTGCACGGTGAGGTGCCACATCTGCCAGCCTTGCCCTGATACGGCTTGATCTCAAAGTTTGGTTATTGAATGGCTACCTCAGTGCTTCTCCATCTGCAGGGTCTGCTGGGTCTGCTAGGTCTGCCAGGTCTGCTAATGAGATAATGTTACCACAACCGATGAGCTGCAATCTGCTCCAATGACCAGGGCCTTGATCCCCAAGCCTGATTATCAAATGGCCAAGCTTCGCTGTCCGCTGGGACTTTTGGCGAGATACAGTGACAGTAAATTGTTTCAAAGTCCCTGCTGGTGAGGTCACCAAAGTGAGAACCAAAAAACAGCCCAGACTTGTATATGATAAATTGACTCCCAGTCACGCCTCTCTCGCAGGTACTGTGCCAGTCCAACGCCAGTTCGGATGTCTGACACTTATACCAACTTGAACTGGAACCCATTTGGTCTACATCTGAGCCATGATGGCTCCAAGCAGGTAAATCACCTCCCCAACTCAACCTGAGCCTTAATCTTATTTTTGAGTTGTCTAGGTGGATGGCCACGAATCTGGACGCTTCAACACCACCCTCCATACTGGTGTAGCTCCTTACGATATGGTCCCTGCACCCGAGCTTCCCCACAGCTACCACTTCAATGCTGCCCCACATGCTACCAGTGGTGTAGCTCCTTACGATATGGTTCCCGCACCCGAGCTTCCCCACGGCTACTACTCCCAGTCGGGCATACAACTTGAAGAGCTTGAACTACCTCTACCAACAATTGCGTGGAGTGCCAGTTGGTCCACATCCTGCAGCCTTTCCACATCCTGCAGCATGTCCGTGTCTCGCAGCCTGTCCACCCAAGTGAGTGTCAGAGATGACGATCTGGATGACAAGATGCGCAAATCCAAACTCTTGCCTGAGGATAAGTGGAACGTCGAACTAGCGTTGGACCTCATCATCTTAGGTGCAGTCTCCAACTCGGATGAGACGTGGAAAATCACAGGTCCCAAATATTTGATTCAAGCTGGGACAAGTACAGGACATGGTTGTTACACGAAACGTACGCTGTACGTCGAGCATACTCTGTTTGTCTCGAGGGAGGTACTCATGAAGAGACACAACGTCCTCAATAGAATAAAGCTACAACAAGGGTCAAGTCAAGGGGTCAAGGTCAAGAGTTCCTCAGGTCAAATAAGACTGAGGTTGAGGGAGACTTGAGAACATACAATGAACATTGTATTGCATAGATCAAGAATGAGGAAAGAGATACAGGCAGACCAGTATAAGTACTTAGTGAACTACTGCGGATGACTAATCTATAGAACATCGTAGAAGCAATAGAACAACAACTGAGTCACGAATGAGTCATGATGGTTGTTAGGGAAAACATAAGCAGTGCGAGAAGAACTACTTAGAGGAGAAGGCTGTCCATAGATTGATAAGCCAGATGTAAGTGTGTATCCTCTACCGGCTATAGAGAGAAGGAACGGCATGGGGAGTGCATTCAAGGTAATGCAATAATGCTAAAGCTGTCCGGGTTAAAGAGGAGAAGGAAGTCATCTCGACCTGGTGTTAGTATTCCAGGGAGCACAAACACAGAGAATCGAGAAGAAATAAGGAAAACAGAGGCACACATATATTGGATCGTAACAATGGTTGGTTCAATATCTGTTTTATGCCGCCACAGTATTGACTTCATTAAACCATCCCAGTGACCCCTTGGCGCCGCAGCATACAGAAGCTGGTGGGTTGACTGTTTCTCCCGGCTCCGTCACTCAAACTAATCTATTTTCTATAGTTGGCCAATCAAATCCAGACATTTCGTAGCAAGATGGTACAGGTGGCAGATCCCTATGTGCAAATGTATAATCTGCCATTGCTTGTCGATCCTGATGGCATCATGGAGCCTGAAAAGAGATCGGAGGAAATCCGCACGAAATGTGATGAAATTCTCTCTCCAAACAATTGGACAAAATATTATCTCCATAACCATGACTCCAAGATGGTGAGTCCATATTGGACATAATGTGACATACCATTAACAAAAACTACAAGGGAACTTTTAATCTATTTTCCAACCCTATTTTCCTGTCGTTCCACACTGAATTCTGGTATCTAAGCCCTACATCCCCAGTTTTTCACCAGCAAAGCATCCCGTGGAGCACAACCCCCATTCAACTATTGTCTACATCAGCTGCTGCAGTAACATTCTCAACTCCCACAATTGAGTAATGAACTGATGCCGTTCGTTCCAGCTGGCATGTGCCATGCACTGGACGTGGCAGCCGCTGCAAGCTCCGAGTCAGGCTGCACCAGAGGGAAAGCACACTGCTGCACCTCATTATTCAGCAGATCAGTACCACAATCTGGAACAGAAAATCGCATGTGGGATGCAGAAGTCACTTCAGCACAAGTGTGCGGAGACTAGGCACCAAGTGCATTGTCTGCTACACAAGCTTCATGAAGAAGGGCTGTAAGTGAGATGATTTATACACCGTAATCCCACTTATCACCAAATAGACAGGCCAAGGCTTTCACAGTTGATGATTTTTTTATCCCCTCTGCATCGGATATCAGATCACTGCGGCTTGGCACACATACCGTCCAGCTGCTGGGCATATCTTCTCAGACCGTTGCTGGACCAAGTTCAGAGGCACCCATCTCTTGCAACAATTTAGGCTGGGTGTTGACACATTGAGCAGCGAGCTGTAGTGTTTCAACCTATTGTAAAATTGGTTTTAGTTAGGGTGAATACAAGATGCCATCTGGTTGAATATGTTGGGTCATGAAATCAACACATCGGGAATGTGTGTCCTGTGGATGTGACCAAGACATAACCGATCTCAAAATCTGGTGAACCATGAGGCCTTGAGGAACTGGGAACAACACTGTATTTTGAAAACCATCTCACTGTGCATGCTATTCCTTATCAGGTTCCCAGATCGCATTCTGCATAGCCTAAGTTCTCATAGAAGCACTCCATGAGGAGTCTATTTTGACTACATGGAGAGTACTACGTCGAGCAGTATTCCAACACTTTAAAGGACCGCAATGCCCATCAAGACGTATTACTTCTAACACATTATTACACCTGCCTTCATTCCATCATTGAACTATGCATAAATTCCTTCCCCCTGCTACTCCTGCGCCATCACCTGAGCCACTCAGACAGTCAGCAACCACCAGCTCAGCTGAACTTAGTGAGCCAGAGTCTGTCCATGGCATCGACAAAGCTGACTATCCCCGCAACAGAAATACTCACAAAGTTGATTCAGCAGTTGGCGGTGTGTACTGCCACAGCTGACAGCCTCCTCGAGATGCAGCTCAGCAAAGAAGTAGAGGCTATAACATTTGCCAACTTACCAACCTCTCTGATTAGCTTGTTTCCTTCTACCTTGCAGTCTGACACCTCTGAGGACTGTTCCAGTTCTGCAGGACCATTGAGACCAACCAATGCTACTCGGCCTGGAAAGGTGAACCCAATGGGGCCCATCGACAAGTTCGTCCCTGGGGGCTTGGGCCTTGATGGATTCCGGCAGCACATGTACAATGGATTCATCTTCAACCTCCCACCCCATGACCACAAGGGGCCTGTCTATCTGGTGACACGTGGTCGACACGTCAGGATCTTTTCATCATGGTATGTACTGCAGTCACCAGGAGGTTCACAGTATAATGGATGTCAATTTCTGGGACAACTGCATCTCCCTATGTTGATAGATGCAAAGGAAATGCCTTTGTCTTGGCTCAGTCAGTCGATGATGCTTACGAGTTGATGATGGAGGCCATTGATAATAAGACTGCTTGTTGGTTGAAGGGTTGATATTCTCATGTTAGCCGTCTAAGTTCCACAATTGTACTGTCCATTGTGGCTCGATAATTAAGAGAGGCTTGCTAAAAAAGCGTAAGGTGACAAAAAGGCCGGTAAGCACATGCAGGAACACAAGTGTGACCTCGATAAGTTTTTGTCCCAATAGGCTACTAGTAGATTGTCGTTAAAAATGGCAACCAGATCCTTCTTGCCGGCAGCCTGCTGTGGACAGCTGCCATGAACGTGCCTTGAGCTGCACTGATACCATGAAATCAAACTTGAGTATAAAAATATGAGATGAAACAAAATGATGCACGATTGCAGCTGAGACGTAGTGTTCGACTTGTGAGATCGCTGCCTTGAGGATGAGCTTGTCCATGCATTGGTCCCATGCATTGGTCCCAAGATGCTTCAATGATAGATAAAGAAGACAAGGTGATTTTGTATCGAGGACGGGGAGAGGGAGGGGGGAGACGTTGACTCGGAGCAGATGCAAGAAAGGAGCGAAGATATTGTCGCTGTGCCTGCAAACATATGAGCATTAACACCAACCACGAGTCAAAAATTCACGTACTTCCTCCGAATCCTCAGAAAATTTATTTGTCCTCACTTTCCAACAATTTGTCCACTTGTGTATCGCCAGCGTTGATGTCCATCACGTCGTCGGTCCACCTTCGGCCTCGTCGGCGAATCTCTTCCTGTTCGCACTCGTGAGGATTCCCATCTCTCCATCTGCATAGTTTCACCTCCAATGGACCTTCCACTCGCATGTCCCTTCAACCAAGTGAAACTGTTGACGAGTATGGCCAAATTGACTGTGGTACCTTACAGTAGTGAGGAACGTGCCAGTGAGGAGGACGGTGAGGGAAGGGTTGAGGGTTGAAATGTTGACTTTGCAAAGGGAGAGGCTTTACGTGTCAAGTACATTTCTAGGCTCTAGCACAAACCTCACCAAGTCCCCGCGACCCACAAACTTGAACCATCACACAACCCTGGCAACAGTCCTTGTGCAACAGGCCCACTCACTGTCATTTCACACACTTGTCGTATCGCATGGACACCCTATTTGCTCACCACCTCTGAGAGCGTACCTATTTATTACCTGTGTAGCATCCATTCAAAAAAAAAGAGCAACCGCTCATCTCCCATCTACAACACGTCGTTTCGAATCTATCCGCCCCCCTCCCACCCCAGCGCCACTCCTCGTCCCCCACCTCCAATGTGTCGTGTTGGGCCCAAATGCTCATCTACCCATCCATTTAGGCCCAGTCGCTCGGTTGCCGCCTCCATTGTGTCATTTCAAATCTAACTTCTCGTCCCCCTCCCCCTTAGTGTTGCTGCGAGTGCAACCACTCGTCCCCCACCTCCACCATGTCATTTTGAACCTGTCTGCTCATCATTTGCTCCTGTTTCGTTTCGAGTGCTACCACTCGTCGCCTCCCTCTAACACATCGTTTTGAGCATCACTGCTCGTCCATGGGTTGTATTGACCCCAATCGCTTGTCTACCACCCATCACATCCATTCAGGCCCGGTTGCTCATCCCCTGCTTCCATCATGTCATTTCGAGTGCCACTGCTCGTGCCCAACTCCAGCATGTTGTGTTGAGTCGGGTCACTTGTCTACCGCCTTCATCATGTCATTTTGAGCCTGACCCCTCATTCCCCTCCCCTTCTGTCGTTTCGAGCACCATTTTTTGTCCCTACCTCTAATGCGTTGTGTCGAGCCCAATTGCTTGTCTACCACCTCCACCACATCCATTCTGGCCCGGTTGCTCGTCTCCTGTCTCCACCGTGTCGTTTCAAATGCCACTGCTCGTCCCCCATCTCTAACGTGTCGTGTCGAGCCTGATTGCTCGTCTGCCATCTTCACCGTGTCATTTTGAGCGCAACCACTCGTCCCCCATCCCCCCACCTCCAATGCGTCGTTTCGAGCCCGACTGCTCGATGCCCTCCCCCTTTGTGTCATTTCGAGCCCGCCCGCTTGATGCCCTCCCCCTTCGTGTCATTTCGAGCGCCACTGTTCACTGCTCACCTCCAACACATCACGTCGAGCCCAATAGCTGATCTGCCGCCTTTTCCCCATCCATTCGGGCCCGGTTGCTCGTCTCCCGCCTCTACTGTGTCATTTCGAGCCCAACCGCTCGCTCCCCTCCCCCTCCGTGTCGCTTCAAGTGCAACTGCTCGTCTCCCACCTCTGCCTTGTCGAGCCCAATCGCTCCCTCCCCCTCTGTGTCATGTTGAGTGCAACTGCTCGTACACTGCCTCTACCACGTCCTTTCGAGCCTGATCGCTTGTACACCACCTCTGCCGCGTCCCTTCGAGCCCGACTGCTCGTCCCCCACTTCTGGCACACCGTTTCGAACCTGACCACTCACCTCCCATCCCAGTTTGTCATTTCGAGGGATACCGCTCGCTACTCACTCCCTCTGTCATTCCAATTGCTCACACATGCATGGTATGTATAGTTAGAATTTATAAGAAAAAAAAGAGTGAAATTCAAGTACAAAAAAGTGTGGAATAAGTTAAATCAAGACGAGGGGTAGTCTTGTCACATCCTTATTCTGCTTGCCAGTGTACATCATGAATTAAATTTACAAATAAGAGCGAAAAAAGTAGCTTGATTAAGCAATGTGCTAATTTCCTGACTTTGAAACATGGAGGTGCCTATATACTGGGATCCAGGACAAAGAGCCCACTGTAGTGGGCGACATCGCGAAGTGCCATGGCGCTGTCTGGCTCCAGGAGACATAGCTCTGTGGCGCCTTGCGGTGTCACAGACCGTCACCATGTGCAGTCCAACTTGCTTCGGCATGCAGTTCCCAGGAATCACAGACTTTGCGACAGAGCACCATTCTATTTATGACAAAATAGGTAGTGCCAACATGAGATGATATAGCGAACACCGGAAGTCAGCTATCTCCACTTCCTTAAGTCCAGTAGCATCGAATCCACGTAAGACAGCTGCTACAGTTGCCAAAACCCAAACTCCGCAGTCATGACCATTTGTCTGCACAGGAAGAGACTGCACAAGAAGGATTTCAGTAAGGATGGCAAATGCATCATGAACATACCATAGTGGGATATGCGATCCACAGTCTGTAGTCAAGTCGGACATCAGTGGGGTACTTCCGTTTGGCAATTGTCAATAATCAGGTGATCAATCGCATCACATCCTGTCCTGATGAGTCAGCAAGTGAAGAAATGCAGCACATAAACCCTTACCAGGACATCCGATTCCCATGCCTTCTGTTGAGCAAAGCTGTCAAAGAGCTGAAGTTCTCGGCGTGGGAAGTTGGCGACACATAGAACCCAGTGGTTCTCTGGCGCGGGGCAATGGATAAGAATAATCCAGAGGTCCTTCGTCCAGAATCTTGTCCACGAGGTAACTCTCCAGAACTTGTGGTCTGTGGTGTTGTGCCGAATGTGGGGAAGTTCGTGGGTGGAGAGGACAGCAACCTGGAAAGGATGGGCTGGCTGGATGACTGTGATGAGAAGCGCAATGCACCCATTAATGCACCAGTCATTAAGCCACGCAGTGGGACTAGCAAGCATGGCAAGCTCGCATGATTCAAATGTCAAGCCAGGGAACCCATGTTGTGGGGGTCACACTCTGGTCATCTCAAGATCGCCATGTACAACCTTGGTGCCGCCAAGGACAGGAGTTACATCAAATGTTATATTCTGTTACGAAGCACTTAGCAAAAGATGCAGGATGCAGAATGAGTCGATGAGAGACGTACCTTCACTCCCACCCTCATTACCTTTACTGGTATCATTGGCCGTTCAGCTGCTTCATCTTCATCCTCAGACACTACTGGGGCTTCCATGAGATAATTGAGGAGCACAACCTCCTGAGGTTCACATGCTGCTTCACGTGTCGAAAAGACAGGGTCTGAGTTGACATCTGCTTCTTCTGGTGCTACTTCGGAAGCCTCGACCATGGCTGGATTAACCCCTAATAATTTGGGACTGCCGCCTGACAATAAGTGTGCCAAAGCAGTAGCCTCAGCTGTTTCAGTTTCAAATCGGAGTGCGGAGACCAATGAGTTGGACCATCGAGAGCACAAAGACAGAATATCCTCTTGTTGCTGCTGCAAAGCCACATAAAAAGTTTCATCTGCAAATCATGTCAGGATAGCCGTCTAGAATCAAGTACTTAATGGCTCACTCTTGGAAGAGCGCATGGCCAGCTCAATTGCAGCTAGTTCAGTCCCATACCATTGGCACAAGTTGTCTGCTTCGATGCACAGTTGGCGCTGTTCTTCGAGGCACCAATTATGCTTCAGCATCGCATGCATGCCATCACGGACAGCTTGGTCCTCCATCCAATGTGGAACTTGGCCATCCGTTGGAGTAATCCAAACATCTTCCATTAATGATTGATCATTTTGAAGATCATTGAGTTTGGTTGGGAGGTGACGTGGTAGCGGAATCGACCAGGCTGGATCATAGAGTTCTTCCAGCACCTCGCAGTACGAATTAAATTTATGTATAGCACTCATAAGGGCGGACTGTCATTTTGATATCGCCTTATGAGTCTGCTGGTGGAGTTTCGTACCTGTGCCAATTTAGCAAATTGTCTTGAAGTTGAATAACATGTATCTAGTGCTTGCTGAGCTCCACCTACTGCTCGATCAAGCTTATCCCACTTGAAAAAGCTCCCAATGGCTAGCTTTCATATGTTGATCTTCAAGTTGCGTGCCAACAGGAGCATCCGGATGAATTCAAGTCGGATACCTTCAAGCTCAGGAAATTTCGCGCTGACATTGAGAGATGCATACAAGGCATCAACTTTTGTCAAGAGGCGATTGTGAGTGCGCTCGAGGCTGTCAAGTGCTGCCGTGGTGTTGTCGGATATTGGACCCTTCTGTATCGCCGCTCTTGCCACATGAATCGCACAGTTGGTCACGTCAATGTCTGCCTGTAGTGCCAAAACAGTGTCCAGCTCCTTCTTGAGACGCGTGGGAGCATCTAATTCATTTGTCAGTGGCTTCTAAGCTTAGAAAGATTGTGGATGTACGAGCACGTAAAGCGAGCTGTGACTCCTTCTGAGAAGCCCATTGCTTTGCCAATTCCTTCATATCAATACCACAATCTTGCACTTGGTGTTCAGCAACTCGTCCTTGATCCTGTACACCTCGCCAAAGCCGTCATTTGATCCAGTCTCCAAGGTCAGCCCGCATCTCACGACTGACAGCAATTAGCTGATGATCAATCAGCCAAATATGATGCTGACGCTAGGAATAACATTAGGATCAGTTAAATGACTAAGAGAGACGATCTTACAGAAGATGAGTGCTCAATACCAATCAGTTTGATGAGCCGAGACCATAGCCACTCAGTCCCTTCCCCATCGGAAAGTCCGAGTCCAGTTGTGAGGCAAGGGTTGTAGACTAGTTGACATGCCCATTCATGGCCATAGGCATGCATGGCAGTAGTGGCAAAGCGCAGCTGCTGTACTATCTCATCTGGAAAGATACTGTACTGTTGACAAGTGAGCAGGCAAATAAAGCAGGATTAAACCTTGACTTACGAGTGTCAATGTCCGATCTAAAATACAACCGACATCATAGAAGATGACAACGGTGGCATGTGGAGGCAGGAGAGAAAACAAGTGTGCAATCAATGCGAGTGCAAATTTCTGTTGCTCTCTGGGGGTATTCACATTGGCAAAGAAAAGAGGGATATCATGGCGACATATCAGCACCATAAGTCCTGTGTCATCAAAGCTTTCCATGGATGTTTTTTGTTTCTTACCATCAGCAGCTTCATAGGATGCCTCACAGGAGTCGATGGCTTCATCAGGAATGGATGATGTATGGACTCGTGGTGGCTTCTTCCTCTGTTTTGTGACATATGTACCCATTATGTCCACCTGCTGCTTTGGGAGGAAATATTGAGGATCATAGAAAGGTGGACTATCACCAGCAGATCAGCGATGGCGATGATGGAAGTTCCCATCCATGGCAACATGGATGTTGCCACCTTGAAGCCCTTGAGTTGATCAGCCAAATAGCACACCGCCGAAATAGGCAGGGCAGTGCTGAACCAGAATGGAAGCACAAGCGCCAGCAACCAGTGGCACTTGCGAACCTGCACTAGGAGCAGGAGTAGAAGTAGAACTATCTGGAGTTGGCAGGGTTTGTAGGGTTCTTTGCAGAGTGACAGGTACAAGGGGAAAGGTACATTGAGGTGCCCTCAGTTCTGAGCTTTGAGAAAAGATCTTAGCAGCCTTGACACGATCACGGCAGGTTTGAATGGCATCTTCAATATGACGTTCCACTTCCACATGTAAAATGTCATACCACTGTACCGCAGAGCCAAGGCCACACCGGAAAGGGTCGTATACTAATTCACCCTGGTATCTTTCAGTTACATCCAAGGGTACAGGAATTAGACTATACTCACGTCCTTATTAACAACCCTGAAGCCTCGCCGAAAATAGTGAGTATGAAGTGCAGATGCAACGGCATTGATCGCATCACATGACCGCTCAAACAATGCTTGATAGAACGAGAGAAGATCAAGAGATACGGCCATCCAAGGCTGAGATGGCGCTGTTGGGAACAATCCAAAGTGGACAAGGACTTGAGGAACCGTAAAACACTCACATCCGACAACATCAGTTGTCTCAAAATCTATATGTGGTTAGTAAGCAACTGGAGGCACGAATACGGTGGAGACTTACAATCAAAAAAAAGGCAAAGTAATCTCGAGGTCTTCCGGGTGCAGGCAGTCTGTTTGCACAAAAAAATGGACATGGGAGGCTTGGATAGAGGTTTTGCTAACGTTCATGAAGTGTAATGTTGGTAGGATACAACGAGAGTGGAAATCAACGCCTTCCAAGATGCATACAGCCGTTGCGCAGAAGTATCGGGAAGAATGCGCCGCTTGCTAGTGTTGACTGTCTTTGTCTCATCCGAGTCAGGCTGAGGAACCTCTGAGCTAGTAGCAAAGCCCTCTTCAATTGGCCTACAGTGCAAACTCGAGTCTTCTTTGTCACTAGGAATGTAGTCCAGGTCCATTGGATCAAAATATGCGCTGTCATTGGTGATCTCAATATCATCATCCAGAATTTCGTCATGTGAGGTACACTCTTGGTCATTCAACATTTTGGACGACCTGGATTCGAGTTCACAGAGTCTGGCGAGTAACCGACGACACCTTGTATCAAGTAATGAGATGGGAACAAAGACTTGGATTTTGCTTTTGTTTCTAGGGCGCCTTGGGCTTTTGAAGTGCTGTCTGAGTCCTCTCGTAACCACCTGAGCACCTCGAGTACTACCTGGCCTTGGATGCATGGGAGAGTGACTGTCACAGGAGGGAGTGGGGAACTCATAGTAGAGGGTGTGCTGTTGCCAGATGCACCATGGTGATAAAGAAAATAGGATTGAATAAGGGCAGGTCAGTGTTAGGACACTGGGTGAGGCTCGACAGAGCTCCAATGGAGGTCCTGTCAGATGCAACATGAGGCTGCATGTGTGAAGTGTTATTTATAGACCTCTTGGATGTCTGTCTCTGAGACCAGTTGCCACCTACAAAGGGAACCGGTCTTCTGGTACCGTGAGAAGGGCTGCCAAGGTGGGCCTTGGATAGGCTGGCAGGGGTTTCTACTAGCGCCATTGTTCAATCCCAATATGACAAGATGATCCGAAATAAAACTCTACCCAGTTTCCTTGCGTTGCATAGCACATTGCCTGTTAATCATGGTCCAGTTCCTTGTGGGATTGGAGTATATCAGCTCTATAATGGACTGGAATAAGGAAGGAAACAAGGGACTGACTTTTCATAGTACTTTGCTCGATAATGGCCAGCAGCCAACACTCGTTCCTCTGGGTTCACAAACAGCTTGGGGTGGCCCATGATGAGCAGTTAATGTTAGCATGGGTAGTGACAAGAATTATAATTATTTTAGTGTCTCGGGAGTCGGTGGTGGGGCAAGAAGTAGTACACTTGCACCAAGTTGACTATGTCAAGTTTGGCTGGCATTTCAATCAATTGCATGCATTGGTAGGAGATTTACTCTGATAACACATTGACAACCCCAGCAACAATCCCCATCATATTGCATAGACCCATTCGCTCGTTGTCAATGCACACCCATTATCTGTGTAGCACCCATTACAAAAAGCTAAGTCTTCATTGCCAGTGTGTCATTCCCCTTCACTCGACATGCCAATGCATAGGACGACAGTGATGATGACAACCATCGATGCAGTGCTACATGCACGATGATACCTCGTTGATGGCACCGCCATGCAATGCGGCATGACACAGCAATCGCTAGTTATCTCACCTGAACTGCATTGTTTCAGTATCAACGCACCAATGAAGACCTCTATCTTTTGTGGCGATTCACCATATCTGACAGCCCTCTCAGTATGTTGTAAATGGTTGTGTCCATGAGATGACACTGACAGTCGTTATATGTACCAACAATGTGCTGGTCATGCTGGCAGATGTGGATACAATCTTCTTGGCAAGGTCGTATTCTATGGGCTCCCGATGGACCGAGTGCAACATTTGACCTTGTCCAAGCTCCCTTCCCTCAGAGCGAACTTTCCAGTGACATCTACCCTTGTACTTCGTCTCTTCAACATTGTCGAGGGTTCTGGTTATGTGCCTGCCACCAAAAATGCTGTGCAACGATTGTTCTGTCTCCCCCAAGTCAGCTTTGGCTCAGATGAAGGCAAACATCAACTTTTACACCACCTTCTATTCAGTATTGATTACCTCCGATGTGTGCGCTTACTGGATGAACACGGTCACCCGTTCAACCTCTTTGGGATCGCCTCTCACCTGTACTACACTGAGCCAAGCAACTTTGCTCTTGTCATGTTACTCAGACACGGCATCCTTTATCGGATCTGTTCACAGCTGAGCGTTATCCAAGCCAAATGGGATTTCATACTTCTCATGAGTCACCTATTTGGAAGACGCTATTTGCTGGGATCGTATCTCAGAGAGGAGAACACTGCTGAAATAATCAATAGGTTGGCGTTGATGGTCATTTTACCTCCCTTGTCAGATGACACCTGGCGCGTACTCGCAGCACACGAACAAGAGGTTCTACCGGAATGGCAACGAAGCAGGAAACTTCAAGCTGACCAGCGGTTCATGAAGATATTACATGACCAAGCTGCGACTTTGACCGGTGCATCAGGTGCCGCTCTGCATCAGATCAAGATACTGCCAGTCCGTGCAGTACCAAGTCAACCCTCATCTAAGGTCATTTACATTTGCATGCTCCAATCAATTAGTTCACTGACCAAGACCATACAGCCACAGAAGTGAAACTATGCACCTCCAACTGCTTCCAAAAAGCAATCCAAAGCCGACGTAATATGCGAGAAAAATATTGCCCAGAAGGCACAAAAGCAATTCATCAAGTCGACCATCACTTGTTCCAGCATTGGATCTTGGATCCAGAATGAGAGTTGGCCTCAGCCCGCGACAAACATGTGATCACAGCACTTCATACGATCAGGGACATTCTCAATGTCAAGTATTCAATGAGTGATATCTACAAGTGTATACAAGAAGTCCTAAACGTTCTCGGCTTCTCTGCGTACACGAATACTTTCATAATTACCGCAACAACACAGGAAGACCGACCTCTTTCCTTCAAATTTGTCAAGTTGGTCAAGTCAAAATCTAAAGAATCGTTATACATGTTGATGTGCATTACTGAGCATCCGATAGAATGGCAGTTGCACCTCTTTGGCGAGTACATGGATCGGAGTATGGACAGCCAAGCAGATCTGTGAGTCTCGTTTAGACCAGATGCATGGCAGAGAGAAGTTCTTGACGCATCTATTCAGGCCCAGTCGCTCGTCTCCCCCCCACCGTGTTGTTTCGAACACCACTACTTGCCCCCTGCCTCCAACAGGTTGTGCCGAGCCAGATTGTTCGCCTGCTGCCTTCACCATGTCATTTTGAGCCCGACTGCTCATTCCCCTCCACCTCCATATCATTTTGAGCACAGCCACTTGTCCCCTGCTCAACGTGTTGTTTCAAACCTGTCCGCTCGCCTCCTGCTCCAGCTGTGTCGTTTCGGGCACTACCATTCATCTCCCTCCTCTAGCACGTCATTTCGAGCACCACTGCTCATCTCCCACCTACATCACCTACATCTTCATGCTTTTTTGTTCTTGTTTCGTACTTGAACTTGACATCTTTTTTGCTTTTATATGGTACTCATATAGTTATAAGATGTACATTATATATTAAAATCCTAATTACGCATACTGTGTTGTGTGAACAGTCAGGCTGCCAGGCACATCATCATGATGGTCTGAAATGATGTGGAGGGGGAGCGGGTGGTCGAGCTCGAAATGAGAAGAAGTGAATGACGAGTGGTGGCACTCAAAACAACACAGCTGGAGTAGGAGGCAAGTGGCTAGGTTCGAGACGACGTGTTGAATGTAGGAGACGAGTAACATGGTTGAGGTGGGACATGAGCAGTTGACCGAAACGACGCAATGGAGGGGCCATTGGGCTTAAATGATATGGTTGAGACAAGCGATTGCGTTCAGAATGATGCAGTTGAGGCGAGAGGACGAGCAATCAGGCTCGAAGCAGCGAGGTTGAGGTGGGAGGATGAGCAACACATTGGCGGTGGGGAACAAGCGGTCAGGCTTGAAATGGCATGGTGGAGGTAGTAGGTGAGTGGTTGGGCCCGAAATGATGTGCCGAAAGTGGGGACAAGTGATCGAGCACAAGGGGAAGCGTTAGAGGTGGGGGACGAGCAGTTGGACTCAAATGAACGTGGTAGAGGTGGTATACAAATGATCAGGCTCAACACGGCATGTCGAAAGTGGGGGATTAGCAGTGTCGCTCGAAATGACATGGTGGGAGAGGAGAGCAAGCGGCCAGGTTCGAAATGACACAGTGGAAGTGGGAGACAAGCAACTGGATCTGAATGGATGTGGTGAATGCAGTAGGGGCTCGAAATGAAACGGTGACACTCCAGACGACATGGGGTGGGAGGACAGTTGTGCTCGAAACAATGTCATGGAGGTTGAGGTGTGAGGATGAGTATTCAGACTCAAAACAACACATTGGAGGTGGGGACGAGCATGTGGGCTTGAAATGATACGGTGAAGGGGACAAATGAATGATTGGGCCTGACACGATGCGTTAGAGGGGGGAGACTCAAAATGACACAGAGGGGAGGGGAACGAGTGGTCAGGCTCAAAATGACATGGTGAAGGTGGTATGATGGGTAATGGGGCTTGACATGATGCATTGGAGGTGGACAAGCAGTGGCACTCGAAGTGATGTGGTGGAGGCGGGAGACAAGCAATCGGGCCCGAATAGATGTGGTGGAGGTGGTAGACGAGTGTTTGAGCCCGACATAAATTGTTGGAGGTGGAGGACGAGCAGTGGTGCTCAAAAATGACACGGGGGGCGGGAGGCGAGTGGACAGGTTCGAAATGGTGTGTTAGAGGTGGGGGACGAGCACTAGGGCTTGAAAGAACATGGTTGGAGTGGGACATGGGCAGCTGCACTCAGAATGACGCAAATCGGCTTAAAAACCACGGATGAGATGGGAGACAAGTGGTTGCACTCGGAATGGTGTAGTTGGGGTGAGAAGACGAGGTGAAGGCATATGTGCTGTCCAGCGAGGACAAGGATGAGGGGTCACGAGGGCCATGTAAAACGTCTGTGCACATCGCAGGGTAAGTTGTGCATGTCAGGAGGGCAAGGGCAAAGAGGTACGCAAGAGGTGCAGAAGAAGTGCAGCAGAGGCGCAAGTGAGGGCAAGGGAATGCAGGGAGGGAAGGGTCAAGTACGGATGAAGCTCACAGGAGGCTTGCGCGAGGCCCACTTGAGGCCCAAGTGGAATTTGTGGCCCAGAGGCCCCCGCAAGGCTGGATCAAAGAGACCTATTACTGCCTACAATGGAAATGGGTCTGTAAGACTGTCGGAGTTCCAAAAAAGTGCTGCCTGAGGTGAAACATACACTCTTGTGCCTCCAACCCTGAAGGCTCACCCATTGCTAATCGAATGTCAGCACGGCATCCCATCACAGTGCGGAGGGCAGATGAACCAGCATGATGTTCATTACTGCGCTCCAGTTCACAGACCACATCTGCTATACTGTGCAGCAGTCTCTTCCTCCCCCTAACCAGGGTACCTGAACCACCAGTAAACGACATCATTGGGCTCATAATCATCGACGTCGTATGAGGACTGGTCTTTGGCAACCTTGCAGAATCGACCAAGGTATCGTCATCCATCATTGTTCTCCGCATGTTCTCCTGTCATGTCATTCCTGACCTTCTCATTGTGGGGAGGAGGAGCGAAGCTGCAAAGCAGCTGAGCGACGACGATGAAGAAGAAAGAGGGTAATAGACCTGTTGTTTACCATCGACAAGGTCGGCCTATTTCGTCCATAGACTTGTCAGACCTTCTTTCAGTTAGAACAACGATTCTGATGACTCGCCTTATATAGTGCAGAGCCATGCGCACAGACCATGCTTAGTAACCTAACCATGTCTATGTTGACATCCTGATCCCCCAGTCAGACTTTGATCAATGTGCCTTAGGATCACACACCGCATGGTTGTCAAAGAGGTTCCCTATGACAGCCATCCCTCACACGATCATTGGAAGGCTAGCATCATCTTCTGGTCACAATCTTGCAGTCTACATTATGTTTTCACGAATGATTCACCACAGCCCCTTCACTGGAAGATGGATGGGTATGATGCCTCAAGGCACTTTGGATCCCTTTTGGGAGGATATATTTCTGCCTGCATTAAGGGACAACTCAGAAGAGAGCTGGGCACCATATGTAGCCCAGACTTTGACAGAAGCCAAGTATAAAATCAAGGGTGGTGGATCAAGCATGTTGAAGATGCTCCCCCTCTCCAATCAGGTCTTTTGGAAAGTCCAGCAGGCCATGCAGGAGACCATAGACAGCAATGCAGACTACTTCTCTATGTATGGATTGTTCTTCTTTGTGGTGGAAGGCAAGGGAATCAAGCTCCTCACCAAGGATGGTCAGGTCGGTGTCCATGAGAGTCCACAGGCTGCTCTCAAGCGCAATCTCACCTGTCTGGACTGGAACTATATGCTTGACTGTAGACATGGAGAGTTGATTGCTGACATTGGGATTACCTTTACTCCCAAATCTTCAGATGGTCCATTGACAGGTCTTTGGAGGCTTGATGCATTGGAGGAATCTTATGGTACTGCTGGATTCAACAGGGGAACTATACACCATCAATGCATGCTGTTCTGATATGGTGCATTGCAAGCAGAGATGAATGCAGAACATGCCCTTCAAACTCATATCGCATTCTGGAGCACCTACAATCTATACTACGAGGCAGTGCGAACCACAGACAATGTTCCTGCATTTGCACTGGACAGCGATGCATATCGGCTCACTCCAAAATATTACTCTGAGTGCTCCAAGATGGTCAAGGTATTTCAAAAGGCCCAGAGAAAGACCTATGGTGTTAGGGATGAATATAGGGTCAGTGGACAGGCAGCACAAATATTGCTCAATGAAGTGATTTCAAGGGCATGTTTAAAAGATGCTAAATCATATATATTATATATCTGATTTGCATTCCAGGCAGAAGAATATATGCAGTCCAATCCTATGCTCTGGCTGCGATCTGAGGTCTGGTTTTCATTCCTGGCCAGATGTGCAGAGGAAATACAGCGCACACAGATCGCATTGGTAAAGTGAAATCCTCCTAATCTGGGAGTGATGACAGGACTTCTCAATCACATGCTATGCTGCATTACATCGACACCCATTGTCTATGACCACCATGTTAGAGAGTCCCTGGCTTTATTGGAGCATCACAATGTGGTGGAGGTGTTCAACATGTTTTTCCTGCAGGACTTGGACATCAATTTAGCTCCCTGCCTAGACAATATCCAAGAGGTGGATGATGCTCACATGTTGGCGCTTATGGGACACAATGCAAAAGCTCAGCAGGATAGAGCACTGAGGCCTTCCTCTGACATCATATCTTCTACGGATCAAATGGCTATATTCCCTAAAGAGGAGCATCACAGACAATCCCTTGTTGATCCTGAAGAACTGGACATTTCCAGCAGAATTCCACAGCTTCACATTGGATATCTGTCGACTCTTTTGCCAGTTCACCACACAAATCTGGATGATGGTGAATGACAGTGCATTGAAAGGGATCTGTCCTGTTCCCAATAATCTAGAGGATGCCATGCAATGCTGGACTGTTGTCAGTATAGACAGCACCATAACCAATACAGTGTTTGAGGCTAGCAACACTGGCCTGGAAAGCACTGGAGGTGTCATTCATGGACAACAAGGACCCAGATCAATGTCATTTTCTGATCGTATAGAAACATATTTTCCTCCTTTGCAATCACCACTTTTGCCAAAGTCTCGATGGGCTGCATACTAGAGGGGAGAAGGATACTGTTAGATCCAGTTCTTCTGGACGAGTCCGACAAAGTCTGGAGGTGCATGAGCACAAGAGGTCAGAGGTTGGGGTCAGAGGTGTACCAGAGGTAGACAGAGGGATGAGGTTGTCAGTGCAGGACTTATGTGTCACGCCCTTGCCAGTTTCCTAAGGACCTCGTATTTCAGAGGAGAACAAGAGTAAGGATTGAGAGTGACTCGAAGGAAGTGATTAAGTTGATATTCAAACTGAGGTACTAAAGACAAAGTACAGAGGTTTATATACAGAGGACTCAGGTCCAAATGACTAACTACACAGAGGTTGGAAGTAAATATCCCCATGCTGTGATGGAGGTAAGTATTCCCGGAGCTGTGCTACTAAGTGAGACACAGATTTGAAGTTTGTTAGCAATGATGAATGTCATACAAAATGAATAATAGGAACAGAGTGAATATCGGAGGAAAGTGGAGAACAAGTCCAGAAAATGAGAAAGGAGAAAAGGTTGGAATATGGTCGGAGTCGATTCAGAAGTCCGGAGTTGGACTTGACGAAAATCTGGGATATGACAGATACATCAAGAAATACCATGATCTTCTCAAAGAAAGAAATAAACAACAGCACTTTGAGTTTAATGATGCAATGGCCTCGATCTTTTCTCATCTACAGTGTCTTCCTGCAAGCAAGAAGATGACACAAAAAAGCCCAGGATTTGTTTGGAATATCAGAAATGGAAGCTTTGTCTTTGTGACAAATTCTGAGTTTTACAAGGGGGAAGGACTAAGCAAAGAGGCAAAGGAAAAGGCAAAGATGAAGGAAAGAAAGGTCATGTGTGAGAGAGGTGTAAAGTCCTAAAAGGTGTTTGAAGAGGAATTGTGGAGGTTGAGTGGATTCGATGGATTGGCTAGCAAGAAGGATGAAATGGACAGACAGAAGAGAAAGGCATTGCAAAGGCATCTGAGGGATGCAAGAAAGACATCAGAAGGGATGAAAAAGAAGAAGGTTGGAAAGAGACAGAGATAACCTTCACTAACACCGGATATGAGTCCTGAAAGTGAGGAGAGTTCAGAAGATGATGATATGGATGTGGAGACAGAGGATAGAGAAAGAGAGGACATGAATATGGATATTGACATAGAGAATGAAGATGTAATGGATGTAGACTAATCAAATGTAGAATGCACTGATCATATCTTATGTCCTTTGCTTTCTAATCTGGACTTGTGACAAAGAAGTACTTCAGACTCCTATGATAGCAATATAGTAGAATAAACATGCAAATATGCTCTGGAATACTTTGCACTCATGGAGTTAGAGCATTCAAAATGGATAATAGGTGGAATACATAGGATAGATGCTTTCTTAGTGCAGCATTTTGTATCAATTCAATATGATTCCTCTGTAGTTGTGCAGACATCCTTTCTCATGTAGTTTATTTACTGGAAATGGTCTTGAAATATACACACAATCATTGAGACCATCTTTCAACTTCTCTCTCTATCTCCACTTCCCCTCCTCCTTATAGCCAATCATTGATATCAATTAATTGATTCAGGAGCCTGTTTCTGAATAGTAGAAAGCATATATCTAGGATTCCCATGACCTGGAAGAATGCTGGTAATACTGGTGAAGCCTCTACCAGTTTTTAAATGAGTCATCTCTATAACCACCTAGTCAACCTTATGTGATTTTATATGAATTTAGAATGATCTACTAGAATGATCTACTAGCCTCTCCAATGCATTTCCCTAAGGCTTCCCAAAGTCCCTAGAACCATCGCTTGAATGGCCTAGGATTTATTTGAATTATGTTTGATCTCCTCCTCCTCCTCATAGGGCAAGTATTGCTATTAATTCAAGAACATGTTTCTGGATGGTGATAATCATTTTCCTGAGGCTTTCATGACCTGGGAGGATGCTGGAAATACTGGCTAAGCTCCTGCTATTTTTTAAAAGTGTCATCCTTATGTCTATCTGGTAGCCTATGTATGATTTTATAATAAATTGAATGGATGTACTAGGCACTTGGATGCATTTCTATGGTGGTCCCGGGATCTCCTGCAGTCCCTAGAACCATCGCTTGAATAGCCTAGGATTTATTTAAATCATGTTTAATCTCCTCCTCCTTTTCATAGGTCAAGTCTTGCTATTAATTCAGAAACATGTTTCTGGATGGTGATAATCATGTCCCTGAGGCTTGCATGACCTGGGAGGATGCTAGAAACACTGGCTAAGCTCCTGCTATTTTTTAAAAGTGTCATCCTCATGTCTACCTGATGGCCTATGTATGATGTTATATTAAATTGAATGGATGTACCAGCCACTTAAATGCATTTTTATGGTGG
>JBBPOF010000176.1:0-38281 GCA_038091315.1 Porphyrellus cyaneotinctus | reverse complement strand
TCCTCGCTGTGCATGTGACTCCTGAGCTTTCATGCATCCACAATAACATCAGAGTCACTTCAATGTGACTCGGTTTTGCTGGCTTCTCGTCTAGGTGCCTCCATTACATGGACTAAGACCAATTGGTGCCATTCACAACTTTATTTAACAGTTAGATCCTGAAGTATTTTTTACTCCAGAATTCCAAGTGGAGCACTTAGAACAGATGAATGCTGATGATGGTGACAAGGACAAAACTGGTCTTGGATTTCTTGTATATGGTTCAGTTGATACAGCAAAGAGACAAAGGGCAGAGGAACAATGTGATTGTATTGCAGAAACAGTGTAACAATACTATTGCTATGAGTCAAGAGAAGTGGAATACATGTAACCACCTACTATGAATGTCATGATCACAGCTGTACAATATACAATATATGTTATGCTAGAAGCTTAACTGTGACAAATTGACTGGCATACCATTTCCATGATGCTCAACTGGCCTACCAGAATGCATGCTCCATCTCTGAATTTCAAAATTCTTTTTGGCTTGGATTTCTGCAAGTGTATTTATGATCCACAGCACTTGTGCACTTTTCTTCATTTTTAATGAAATTTTTGAAACAGACTATATGTTCTGCCTTGCTCATATAGTCAGCAAGAGCATTGACTTGCAATGGATTGGAATCAAAAGACTTGAGGATGTTGGTGGCTTGCTTAATGTAGTTGTCATTGTTGTTGACTGATGACTGCAGCTGTGAAAGTCCTAGTGATATGAGGGTGATAGGTTTGAGGGTAGCAGGATCAACGAATTTAGTTGCCATAACATAGTATCCTTCTCAGCTTGTCTTTGTGTGGGAACAGACAATGGGCAGGACTGTTTCTTTGAATCCTCTGATATAATATTTGATCTGGGAGTGCTTGCTATTCTTTGTTTCTGGCTAACACTTGTTATTGTAGTTGAAGCCATTGAAATGGTAGATTGGGGTTGACAGGAGAGGTAGACAGATGGTGTGCTAGCAGAGGTAGCATTGGGGTTGGTGAAACAGGTACTAAGTAGTGAAATGGATGGGACTATACCACTGGCAGCAGAGACTGTGGCAGCAAAATCATCAATGACCATCATGTCATTGGCAAGAATCTTTGATGGCCCTGCCACCATTGCAGCACTAGTAGTATCCTTCTGATGACACTTGCACTAGGGGTTGATAACATGTGACTGCTTGGGAGATAAGGACATGAGGGTCAACAAGTCATTCTAATATAGCCATGGGTTACCCTCCTACTTTGCTGCACTTGGGTGTGACTGAAAAAAAAACATCAAAAAAGAGTAAAATGAAATCTGTGCACACATAAAATTGCAATATAAAGCCCATGCTTGCTCAGTTGCTTCATCAACAATGGCCCCTTTGTTATCAGAGTAGACAAAACTAGATGCAGGCCCCTTCAACTTAGCAATCATATTACACTCAGACTTGAGCTTCAGTTGAAATTGAGCCAGTCTTTGTGAGTGCTGTCCAGGATGTCAGAAATACATACATTTTTCCACTTCACACAATAGGACTTGACTATCTTTGGTGCTTTCTGATTGTGAAACTTTTGATTCAGTTCTGCTGCAATTTTGTTGTATATTTTGTTCTTGAATCTATTGTTGCCTGCAGATCCATGATGGAGCACAAGAAGGTTGACAAGTTCATCAATTTCCTTAGTAGTCCATGTAGTTCAGAGGGTAGAATGATGGCCTGATGTGGCTTTTCCTTTGTCACCAGGCTACTGAATCAACAATGCCTGTCATAGAATGGTGGGATTGAGTTCTCCCTGAGGAAGATGAAGATGAATGGCTTCTTGTATGAGCCATCAGTGAAGAAATATTGGAGGGGTTGAGGTATGCTGCACTATCATTCTCAGTTGATCTCAGCCACTGGCCAGTGAATCCCAGAGAATACATCATGTGACTAGCTAAATAGAGGAAAATCAGTATAGAGCCTGGTCAAGCTAATAGCTAGCTGAAGTTGCTGCTATGCAAAGTGGACAAAACCTAAGTTATAGGACCTCATTGCACAGTCTGAATGACAGACTGGCTATCAACTTAAATTAATCCATTTGAATTGAGGTGTGGAATACATTAATAAATATCTTTATTCATTCCTCTTGTTTTGAGGTATTGAACACCAAACTTCTGTGCCTCATACTTCTCAATCTACACAGCATTCTACATACATATTACACTTTTTCTATATTCTCACAACATTAGTTCTTGTTGTTGTACTGTACAGTCTTGGGTTTGCCTAGACTATAAAAGGATGTACTTACATTAGTTTAGGAGGTTCTTTCTACTTAGAGTTTAGTCTCCCTTGGTTTCCCATGTCTCTATTCATACACTGAAATTGTTCGATGCAGTTTTCCACATTTCCAGTTATTGTCAGCTGCCACATCCAGTTTCTAGTGGTCCAGACTATTTTATTACTACTTGTATATCACAAGAGCAGTCAGACTCACTTTCCTACAAAGCTATAGTAAGTTCTGAAAGGTCTTTTCACTCTTTCCTCTCTATTTCCCTTGGGTCGAATATATTATACCCTTTCTCTACTGCTGACCTGTCTTTCTTGACATTATAGGTTGGTTTGTTGTTCTTCATTGCAAATACAAGACCCATCATCTGTTGTTGTTCCCAGCAATGAGCATGAGACCCACTGGATACTAGCGTCAGCATTACTAGGACATGCAAAGACCCTCCTAAAGGCTTATAAATAATTCCACCCTAAGGCATTTTCAAATGGCCTCCACTCTCATGCCTACTACAGACAACCTTGAACTTATGGAACTGCTCCTTACCAACCCTAGCCCTTCAATCACCTTTGAATGACATCTTGATTCAACATCCACATTAGATATCCTTTGTTATGCACTTCATTGCACCATCTCCATCTGCCAATTTATTCAATACATCCACTCCTCTAATGAAAAACCTGTTGATGCCCAACTAATAGCTGCCAACCACCTCTCTCATATCAACTCCGCTAAAATGATCTTCTACCCCATACCTGACCCTTCCTCATGTATCCCCTCCAGTAGCTCATCATCTGAAAGCCCTGCTCACATTGTACAACTCTGCTAAAGAGTTGCCTTCCAAAATCCCCAAGACTATGCTCATGCCATAGTAGAAACCATGTAGAGACAGATTGTTAGAGCCATGATTACTATAGGGATCCTATGCTCTGTATTGACATCAGAGCACAAGTCTGCTTTAGGGGTTGACCAAGTCTGGTAATGGAGAACAAAGTCTGAAGGTGAACAATGAAGTCTGGAAGTGGATGACAAATGGATGGTGATGTCCAGAGGTGGATGACAAAGTTCAGTAGTGGACAAAGTAGAGGATGTGGATGGATGGAAATGTTTGAGGACGAATGTCCTGTGGACATAAGCAGAGGTCATGGCAGACTTGACCAGAGGGGTTAGGGACTGTGGCTTCAGCAACTCAGGTCAGTGTGCTGTGCCCTTGTGTGAACTAGGTCCTTGTATTTGACAAGGGATGGAGTTGACAATGGAGAAGCCAAAGGTAGTGACTGAGGAGTTGGGAGTCAACCCACTTACGGAGGTCAAAGGTTCATGGGGTATTCAAGTTGATATTCAAACTAGAGTACAACACTATACTCTATGAGTTTATATATGGAGGTGACAGGTCTGAGTGACTAAGTAATGGGGGATGGGGATAAGTATGCCAGAACTGTGATGGAGATACAAATGTCCGGAGCTGTGCTTCTAAGCAAGACACAGGTTAAACTAATTGGCAATGGTGGTGTCAGAGAAAATGAGTAAGAGGAGAGTCATAGAGAGGCAGTCATATTCAGGGAAGATAGAAAGGGTGGATTGAAGCCTGGATGTGCCAGAGGTGCAGGAAGTGTGGAATGCAACAGGAGTCGACATAGTGGTTGATGGAGTTGACAGGAGTGACCTGGAAAAGATTGGAAGTGTTGGAGATGAGGTTGAATCTGAAACATGGGATATAATACAGATGAATGCTGTCCTCCCCATGAGTCATCTCTACTATGGGAATACCAATACCTGCCAGCCTTGCCACTACCTCAGCTTGAAGAAGGACTTCCATGAATATGAATGCCCCATCTATTGTGTCTTTGCCTCCAGCCACTACCAGAATCAATGTCCCCATCATTTCCACTCCCCTCCTTGTGTTGTATCTGCCTCCTCTTCTTCTATCAGCTCTGTGCACACCTCTCTAGGGTCCACCCTGGTGACTAACCCTGCATCTCCTACTGCTAATGAGCCATCATTTGATATTGATGGCCTATCCTCTGCAATCACTATTGCTGACCCAGGATGATCAACTCAGAGAATTTGTCTTCTCCTTAATATGTCCTATGACCTGATATATTGGATGATGAGTGAGGAGAAGTAGATGAAGGAAGGGGAGTATGATGAGGAGGTGAAAGGGATGGCTGTTGATCTTTATTGTCAGAAGGATCTAGTGGATTGGGTATTTGACCATCCATAGATTCAGCAGAAGGAAATAGTTGAGTAACTGGAATGTCTTCTGGAGATTTAGGAGGTTGGATATCCAAGTCTTCTAAGTTGAAGGTGCTGTTATCTGCAATTGTTAGTGGGGCTGGTTCATCATCAAGCTTTCTAAGACAATTTGAAAAGACAGTCTCATCAAAAGTAGTAGAGGAGAATCTCTCACAATGCATCATCATCTTTGTGGTGTCCAGAACTTGTAGGCTTTAGAGCCTTTTTCATATCCAACAAAAATCATCTTTTCAGATGTAGGAGACATTTTATTGGTGCAATCCACCTTTAGAATAAAAACATATGCATGACATTAAAAGTCCTTGAAATAAGACATATCAGGAACTTGTCCATTCTATTTGATAATGGAAGCAGCCCAGAGATAATGCTGCATCAGTTGATAATTGTAGATGTGCAATGCAGTCTCTACTGCATCTTGCTAGAATGAATGTGGCAGACAAGACTCTTGAAGCATAGATTTGGCTTTATCAACAATGGTACAATTACATAAATTGCTCAGCATAATCATTCTAGTGAAGGGGACTTATCAATGAGGTTTAGATGGATATAGGACACAATAGGGACTATTGACAATGAATCCAGATGTGTGCATAGTAATCCAGTGAAAATGGATAAATAAGTCTGACCAGATTGAAGGTGGAAAGAGTGGAAGTGATAGCAGATTGCCTAGGAAAATGTGATGCAACTAATGGAGCACCTGAAAAGTGGAGTAATACCCTCTATTAGATTAAATCATTTGTTACAGTATGCTTACCTAATACACACTTTATTATAATTGTGTCACTTTATATCTCTCTCTTTGTCTGCTATTGCAAATAACATCTGCCATCATTTGTTATGCCTCATCTGCAAGTTGCATTCCTTAGCATACAACTTTTCAACATAGCAGACAATACCCTGCATTACTAGGGTATTCAAAAATTTAGTAACCACATGACAGGCTGTGCAAGTGTGCTGTTGACCAACAGGCTGTGTCATAGGTGCTGCATCTCATCTTGACTGATGGGCTGTGTCAAAGGTGTCACATTTTTCTTGGGCTCAGAGTAGGTGCTCCAACTCACATACATCCACATTTGTTCCCTCCTACCATTTTGCTCCAATCTGACTGCATACATCCACATCTGCACCACATACATTCACCTCACACTTTCATTTGCCATGTCTTTATCTATTCTCAATGTCTCTGTGATGCCACATCTCAACAAGACCAATTATCTCACCTGGAATGTTCATATATGCACATTACTCATTTGCAACAATCTCTGGGGTATCATGTCAGGCAAGAAGACTGCATCTGATCTAAAAACAGCCACCACCACAGAGGTTAATGCATTCACTTTACATCAGCTCAAAGCTGCTGCCAAGATCATGCTGTATGTCAATGACACTCAGATCATCCACATTCAGGGTGATGACCCCCAAGTCATCTGGGACACCCTTGCTAGCATCCATCATGCCCATGGACTCTCTATCAAGCTTGTGGCTATGCAAAAGTTCTTATGCATGGAGAAATGCTCTATGTAGTCCATCACATTGTGGGTTGGCATTAAGGCTCAAGCACATCTCATGAAGGACATTAGGATCAAGCTCCCAGATCTCCTCATCATTGTCATCCTCACTTCCTCCTGAATATAACTCCATTGTCATTGCTCTCAATGCTGTCAAACCCAATGAGCTTACTCTTGACCTTGCTGCATATTTCGCATCTACTTAATGAGGAAGAGCATCACCTCAGTCACAAACAGCTCAATGATTACAAAGCATTCATCAAGGGGGAATCTGACAATTCCAATGCCACTTTCACTGCTCATTCTAGGGCCAATATCACATACTTCAAGTGTGGGAAAAAGGACCACTATGCTAAAGATTGTGTTGAGGAGAAGGAGTGCACTAATCTTGTTGAAGATGCATCTGATGCCACATGGTAACTCTTGGACCTTCAGGGGATGCATGTGTTTTTTATTTATTTATTTTGTTGTTTACTTGTTTGTTCACTTGGACTTGCTCATGACTCAGGGGGTGTGTTGGAGTAAATCATTCATTATGATATACTCACCTAATATGTACTTTATCATAGTTGCATTGTAGGAAGCTGTAGCTCTCTATGGTTGTAAGAGGGTATTTCCCCACTTTTCAGGTGCTTCCATTACTCATATCACATTGTCCTAAGCAATCTGCCATTACTTCCACTGTTTTCACCTTCAATTTGACCAGTCTCATTTATCTGCTTTCACTGGATTTCCTTACACATGTCCAGATTCATCATCAACAGTGCTCATTGTGTTCTATGTCCATCTGAACCTTGTTGGTAAGTCCCCTTCACTGTGCATAGTATCCTACATACATATTATATCATTCCTACTTTCTCACAATATTTATTCAATTGTCATACTATATAGTCTTGGGTATGCCCAGACTATAAAAGGATATACTTACATTAGTTTTCAACACTTTTCCTTTGGTTCCAGTTTAGTTACCCTTAGTTCCCCATGTCTCTACTTGCATTCTGAAATTGTTCAGTGTTCTTCTCCTCATCCCTGGTCATCATCTACTGCCATATCCAGTTTCTGAGAATCTGGACTGTTTCACTACTGCTTGCACATTGCAAGAGTGGTCAGAATCTCTTTCCTACAAAGCTATAGTAAGTCCTGAGTAGTGTTCTTGCTCTTTCCTCTCTATTTCCCATGGATCAAATATATTATACCCTTCTCCTACTGCTGACCTGTCTTTCTTGACATTCTAGGTTGGTTTGTTGTTCTTCAGCATCATCCTGTATCTCTCTCTTCATCCACTATCATAAATAACATCTGCCATCATTTGTCACACCTCATCCACAAGTTGCTTTCCTCAGCATACAACTTTTCAACACCCTCTTACAACCATAGAGAGCTACAGCTCTCTACAGTGAATAGCAAGGACACAGAAGAAGGTCTCACAGTTGACACATTGAACTATGGAGGATGGGTCTTAGACAGAGGGTCCATCTGGTGACTAGATATCATTCTAATTCAGATAGAACTGGATGGGGAACTATTGTACATGCAGCACTATATTTATGAAAAATGAAGGAACAAATGGGAATAAGAGATCCCATTTAGGAGATGGCTGTCCACAGTTGAGAACTGAAATAAGATGTGGATGCATGACCAAGAATATAAAGAGAATGAATTTGTCACCAGAAGTCTGAAAGAAAATAGATCTAACTAAATAGGGAATGGACCAGAACTGAATAAAGAGGAGGGGAGGAATAGAGTTATGTTCATTGTCTACAAAGGAAGTGGTGCATGGTGGAAAAAGTCCAGAAACTGAAAAGGGAAGTGATCATCATCCATAGAGGTGTTGGGTAATTGGGTATCATGGATGGAGAAACAAAGTGGAAAATTGTAACATTACTTTCATTGTACATCTGAGACACCAACAGGTAGTGGAGGTGGTGGGTGTTACAATTTTCCCCTTTGTTCCTTCATCTGTATTACCCCTATCACTAGACACTCCCTTAGATGCCAATGACCCGCCTTTCATTTTCCTGACTTCATTCAGTTTCCACTGTTTCCTTCTAGATGATGTACCAACTCCAATCCTCTCCCCATCCCATATTGGATCAACATCCATTTCTTGTTTCTCTAGGACCACTCCCAATCTGATATAGTCCATTTTCTTTCAGTCATGGTGATGCATCCTTTTTCCTTTCTGACTTCTGGAGATGCATCCATTCCCATTCATTTCTCCATTTCCCATAAATACCATGCTGCATGTACAATAGTTCCCAATCTAGTTCTACCTGAATCAGGATAGTATCTAGTCACCAGATGAACTCCTCTGTCTGAGATCCACTTCCACAGTTTGACACATCAACTATGAGACCATCATCTATTGTTGTTTCCCAGCAATGAGCATGAGACCTGCTGGATACTAGCCTCAGTGTTAATAGTGGAGGGTCCTGGGTTAGGACTAATAGGCTGTCTTTCACTAATAGTTCCTACAAAGGGGCCATTGTGGTTATGTCCAGTGCTGAAAAGCAAGAGGGTGGCATGTTGGCAGTGAAGGGGATGAGCCTGGCTAGGGTTTGGTGGGATAGGGGCTGGTGAGGGAGGATTGGTGCAAGCTCCAGGATGTTCAGGAGATCCTAAAGGGGAAGGAACCAATTCTGATGAGGAAGAAACCAACCATTTGGGGCCCTGGGGGAGACAGGGAAGTATGAGGGAGGCTGCTCTTCAAAGGAGATCCTCTGGTAGTTGTATGATGAGATGGAGGATGCCCACTGCATAGAGTGAGTCAAGGACAATGTTGCATGTCTCAAAGAGTACAGTGGTGTCTGCAGATATGGGGTCAGGGCCCTCTGTAATCTTTCCTCATATGAAGGCATAGTAGTGATAGAGGGTGATGACCTGGTGAATGTAGCCTATGGTGTGGTAAGAGGGGAGAGCCTCAAGGGCAAGGACACACAAGGGCTTTTTCAGAAACTCAGTGATGAAAGTTTGATGATTGAATGCTAGGAGACATTGGAGGACAAGAAGAACAATGGTGAAAGTCATGTTTGGATGAGTCTTCAAACAGGACAAGGGTCCCTTAAAATGGTCAAATTTAAAGCTTAGCCATAACTAAAAGAAAGAAGTCCAGAGCTGAAAAATTGAATTAGATTGTTATGAAACAGGTTGGAAAACTAGTCTCATACCCATAAAAAGATGATGACCCAAGGGTCTCTAGTCATCCATAAGTGTTTCTTTTTCTAACTGTGCCTGTTGTCCAGAGGATCCCAAGACTAAGCCTCTTCTCATTGGTTGGTCTCATTGACTTTGTACATAGAAGTTCAATAGGACTGGGGGCTGACAAGAGCCCACTTCAACCAGAGCCCACCAATCATCATAATAGAGATGATGGGGCAATTAAGGGACTGAAATGTCTGGAAGCAGACAAAAAGAAGGGAGAGGATGATGATGGTGACAAGGTTGGTACCACCAAGAGAAATGGAGAAGAAGGTGTGCATAGTGAAGATGGTATAGTTGAGTGAAGGAGAAAGGCTCAGTTGGCAAAATCAGAAGGGAAGCAGGCCTTATAAGCAGTGAGGGTGGTCTGTGCATGCATTATGTTGGCTTTAGATCCCCTGGTATTTTTTTGGCCAAAGAGTAGCCTTTCTAAGCGATAAGATATTGGCAACAGTGAATAAAACTATAGTAGGTGAGGATTTTGGCTATTTTATATTCCTCTTCTTCAGCAATCAGATTGGCAGAAGGATTATGGAAGTTGGAGCCATGTTCTACAGTCTCCCTATATGGAGATAGAAGGGAAGCATGGAAGACATTGTGTATCTTCTATATTGGGGGAAGCTTTAGCCAGTAGGTGGTGTAGGAGACCATCTGAGTAATTTTAAAGGGGCCAGTCTGCTTTTGGGCAAGTTTCTAAAAAGAGAGGCAAAGATAGAGATCCTTGGATTCAAGCCAGACCTTGTCCCCTAGTTTCCATAGTTTGAAATTGGAAGAGATGTGCTCTTTCATAATTCATTGGGCAAGTTCATGAGCAGCATGGGCCTCTTTTTGAGCCTCATCCAGGCAATGAAGGCATTGTTTGAAGATCAGGAGGAAGGTTTTTCCTAAAGCAGGGTAGGCATGAGGTTCATAGCCCATTATGAGAGTGAATAGAGTTTGTTTGGTTATAGAATAGACTGTGGAGTTATAGGAGAATTCCACAGTCAGGAGAAGTGATTTCAATTTGAAGGATTATCCATGCAGAAGATGCAGACATAAGTCTCCAGTTCTTATTTGACTCACTTCATTTCCCCATCCATTTGTGGGTGATAGGCAGTGGAGAGGGCAAGATCATACAGAAGGAGATAGAAGAGTTCACAGATGAAAGCTGAGGTGAATTGTAAGCCACAATCAAAGCTAAGCTTGTCATGAAGACTGGACCAGAGGAAGACATGTTTGAAAAAGAGTGATGCAACACCAGTGGTATCAATCTTCTTGTGGCAAGGGAGGAAATTACCCCCTTTGTAAGGCCATGGTCAACCATGATTATAATCAAGTCAAAACCATTAGAAATTGGGAGATCTGTGATGAGATCAATGGAAATATTCTAGAAGGAATAGAACATAGCAACTAGGAGAGGAGTAAGACCAGGAGCAGTGGAATGTGTGTTAATCTTATTTGCCTGGCAAACAGCACAGCCTACAATGAAATGGGAAAGGAACAACATGAGGCCCAGCCACCAGTATTTAGACTGAATTCAATGGACCAGATGGAAATATCCCTCATGTCCATCTACAGGTGAGGTGTGGAGGGAGGAGACAAGATCATGGCAAGTGGGTTCTGGAACATGGAGGCAACCTTTGAAGTAAAGGTGGCTATTCAGAAAGGGAGCCTCAGAGAAGAGGGCAGATGGGGTTAGTGTCATATTCCAGTTTTTCGCTAAGTCCAACTCTGAGATTCTGATTCATCTCCAGTTCTGTTCCAACCATTTCTTATCTTCACATCTCTCACCCTCTGGACTTGTCTTCTGCTTTCCTCTGGTTATGCTTCTGTTCCTATTATTCATTTTGCATGACATTCTTCATTGCTAATAAACTTCAAATCTGTGTCTTGCTTAGTAGCACAGTGCTGGAGATAGTTCCATGTAGTTAGTCATTTGGACCTGATTCTTTGATATATAAACCTCCATACTTTGTCTCTATACTTTAGTTTGAATATCATCTTAAACACTTCCATTGAGTCCCTCTCGACCCTTACTCTCATTCTCCTCCAAAATACAAGGTCCTTAGGGAACTGGCAAGGGTGCAACATATAAGTCCTGCACCAATGATCTCATCCCTCCATCTGCCTCTGCCCTTCTGTTATACCTCCAGTATACCTCCAACCCCAACCTCTGACCCTCTACACTTGCACACCTCTGGACTTCCTTGGACTTGATCTGAAAGAATTGGATTTAACAGTATATTTGAACTAAACTTGTCAAGTTCCCAGTGATGACTAGCCATACTCATGCTACCTGTACTCGTGCTATCCACACAACCCACAACAACCTGCTCCAGACTGCCTTTGGCAGTCACCAAACAATTCCCAGCAAGTTCATCAGTCTCACTGCATGTACCATGCCCTCAATCTCAGAATTGCAAGGCATCTCAACTTCTCTGCTCACTCCACTTCCCTTCCATTTCTACAAACCACCTCCGGATGATGAAAATCTTCACAGTAAACATCTAGAGAACCCAGTAAAGCATGGAGCAGGAGGCAGGGATGGTGATGATAATGGTGATCCAGACAACTCCCCCAACTCCTCTGACCATGATGACAATAATCCGTTTATCAACCATGACGACCCCATAAACAACATCATTGACACCATCCATGACATGACTTGTCAAGCCCTTCATCACGGAAGAGGCTCCTCTGAGTCTAAAACCAAAGTCCATGAACTGGACACCTTTGATGGATCTGATCCAAAGAAGCTTCACTCACTCACTATCCAATGTGAACTGAATTTCCAAGCCAACCCCTGATCCTTCAGGATAGACTGTAACAAAGTCATGTTTGCACACCTTAAGGGCATGGCCCTGGACTACTTCGAGCTGGACATGCTAGGAGATGTAGCTCTGGAGTATCACCTGCTATGGATGGATGACTGGCAGTCATTCCTCTATGAACTCCAGGCCAATTTTGGCCCTCATGATCCATTGCTGAAGCAGAAGCTCAGCTCAAGCAACTGTGCATGCGTGATGACCAGTGTATTAGCAAGTATATTGTCAAGTGGAATCAACTCACAAACCAAGTCCACGAGTGGGGTTCCAGTGCACTCCACCAGAGCTTCTACAACAGACTTCCAGATTGAATCAAGGATGAGATCACTCATCAGGGCAAGCTGGACACCATCAATGCAATGCACGCTTGCATACAGCAAATCAACCAAAGGTATTGGGAGCACAAAGAGGAAGTAAACTGTGCTTCCAAAGATTCTGGTTTGTCCCCCAATGCCAACAACTTGTCCTTCTGTTCCTCCAGTTCCACTCCCGCTGCATCATCATCTGCCTCAAACAACTCTGGTGGCAAGTCCAAGGACTCTTCTGAGTCTAAGGGCAAGTCCACCAACACCTCTGCTCCCAAACCTGACCTCTTGTTGAAACTTGGTGCAGACGGCAAGCTCACCACTGCTGAACACCAACATCGCTTTGATGAGAAACTCTGCATGTTCTGTGGCCTAGCTGGTCACATGGCAAAGGACTGCAAGAAGTCTTCCTCAAAGGCTTCCAAGGCTCATGTGGTTACCACCACTGCACCTCTGGAAGACAAACCAGTCAACTCTAAGGAGTCGGAAAAATAGTCCACAACCTCCACAGCTCTGCATGGTCTGGAGGTTGCATTGATGACAACCATGCACTAAGGGAGATTTGACTCAATGCATCTGCTCTCTCTGACCCCAAATCCCTTGTACCCACTGTCTCTTTAGTTGCCTATGATATCCCTTCATTTTCAGCACTTGTAGATTCTGGATCCTCTGATTGTTTTATAGATACCACCTTTGTTAATAACCATGGACTTCTGACTTATTCTGTACCTCCACTCCAACTCCACCTTTTCAACGGTACTATGAATTCAACCATTACCCAAGCTCTCAACCTCTCCATCCATTTTGAAACTGGTGATATCACTCCAATGACATTATATGTCACCCCACTTGATGGCTCCTGTTTCCTTGTTCTAGGGCACAACTGGCTCACCCACCACAATCTGTTGATTGATTGGGTTACGAACAGTATCTCATTCCATTCACCTATGCAAGCCATGCCAGCATCTCCAAGCTCATGTTACGATACAATATATGTGTGCCTCTGTTTCCCTTATTTCCTCACATTTCTCTGCATTCACCCTCCCTGGAATACTAACACCAGGTTGAGATGACTTTCTCCTTATCTTTAACCCGGACGGCTTTAGCATTATTGCATTACCTTGAATGCACTCCCCACGCCGTTCTTTCTCTCTATTGCCGGTAGGGGACACGCACTTACGTCTGGTTTATCTATCTATGGACAGCCCTCTCCTCTAAGTAGTTCTCTCGCACTGCTTATGTTTTCCCTAACAACCATTGTGACACATTCGTGACTCAGTTGTTCTATTGCTTCTATGATGTTCTATAGATTAGTCATCCACAGTAGCTCACTAAGTACTTATACCGACCTGCCTATATCTCTTTTCCTCATTCTTGATCTGCGCAATACAACATTCGTTGTATGTTCTCCAGACTCCATCAACCTCAGTCTATTTCAACTGGAGGAACCTTTGATCTTGACCTCTTGACTTGACTCTTGTCGTAGCTTTGTTCTATCGAGGACGTTGTGTCTCTTTGTGAGTACCTCCCTTGAGACAAACAGAGTATGCCCAACGTATAGCATACGTTTCGCGTAACAGCTCACCCCTGCAGCCTCTGGTCTTACCTTCAGCTGACTCTTCTGATCTGCCACATTTCTGTGATCACAAAGCCCCTCCTATCACATTTGTTAGTGCATCTGCATTTGCACTAGCTTGTCGCTTGGAAGGCTCTGTCAAATTCAGCCTCCAAATCTGTGCCAAGGAGAGTAACCTCTGTTCCTCCACCACTTCTGACAATCCGGTAGACCTCTCTGGTATACCTCTGGACTATCATGAGTTTGCTGATGTTTTCAACAAGAGCAAAGCATCCATGCTACCTCCTCATCATGAACATGATCTAAAGAGTTTGGAAGATGGCACCTCTCCTCCCCTTGGTACCCTCTACACCCTTTCCTCCACAGAGCTTAAGGCACTTCATATGTTCCTTGATGAAAACCTTGCTAATGGATTCGTCCATCCCTTCTCCTCCACTCATGCTACTCTGATCCTGTTTGTCCATAAGAAGGATGGTTCACTCTGCCTCTACATCGACTTTCAAGGATTGAACAAGATCATGAAGAAAGACTGCTATCCACTTCTCCACATCTCCGACCTTCTAGATGCTCCAAGCAATGCTAAGATCTATACCAAAATCAACCTCTGGCACATGTACCATCTGGTCTGCATCACTGAGGGCAATGAATGGAAAACATCTTTCCACATGCATTATGGTTGGTATAAGTGGCTGGTAATGCCCTTCGGTCTCACAAACACCCCTGCTACTTTCCAGCAATTTGTGAATACTATCTTCACAGATCTACTCGACATCTACATAATCATCTACCTGGACGACATCCTGATATTCTCTGTGGACAAGTCCACTCACAAGGAGCATGTCCGGGAAGTCCTCCTCTGACTCCATAAACATAACCTATATGCAAAACCTGAGAAGTGTGAGATCCATACTGACTCTACTGAGCACCTCGGATACTGCCTATCTCTGGCTGGACTTACCATGTCTGCTGAGAAAGTCCAAGCCATACAGAATTGGCCCAAACCTCATAAAGTCAAGGATACATATACAATTTTTCTTAGGCTTTGCCAATTTCTACCATCAATTTATCGACAACTACTCCACCATAGTCACTCTGTTAACTTGCCTTACCTGCAAAGCTGTCTCCTGGTCATTCTCCGATGACTGTTGCTCCATATTCTGGAAACTTAAGGACACCTTCACCTCTGCACCTATTCTTACTCATTGGATGTCTGATGTCCCTATGATTGTAGAAACTGATGCCTCTGACTATGCTATAGCTGGAATCTTTTCTCTCTGATGTCCAGACAAGGAAATCTGGCCCATCGCCTACTACTCTAGGATGCTGTCAGCTCCTGAGCTCAATTATGACACCCATGATAAGGAGTTGCTCACCATTCACAAGTCTTTCAAGGCTTGGTGGCACTATCTTGAAGGTTCCGCACTTCAAGTTGACATTGTTACTGACCACAAAAACCTCAAATACTTCACTACGACCAAGCTCCTGACCTGCCACCAAGCCCATTGGTCGGAGTTCCTTTCCGGATTCAATATGGTTGTCCACTTCCATCCTGGTCTCCTTGGTGCGAAACCTGATGTCCTCACTAGGTGCTGGAATGTCTATCCCAAAGAGGAGGATAAGGACTATACTTGTGTCAATCCACACAACTTCCGCCCAGTATTCACCCAAGAGCAGCTCGCTGCATCCCTACAAGCTACCTATTTCTGAGCCAGCTCTGTCTTTGATGTCAAAAACCTCCACAATGACATTCTCTCTGCTCTTCCCTCAGACCCAATGGCCTCTGTACATATGTCCACTCCTCCAACACCTGACTCTCATTGGTCTATCAACACTGAAGGTTTCTTACATTTAGATAATTGCATCTATGTATCTGACACTGATGACCTTTGACTTCATGTCCTCTGGTTTAAGCATGATCATCCACTCTCCAGACATTTCAGACAAAACTATACCTTGGAGCTTATCCACCGCGAATATACTTGGCCAGGAATCATCTTTTCCTCTGTCCCATCCATTTGCTCTGCCCTCTCCATGACTCTGTCCATCGCTCCTTCCTCTTCATCTGTGTCATCCGACACACTCATGTTGTCCTCCAATCCACCTCACATGTTCCACACTTGCTCCTTCTTGGTGTACGCCATCATTGTCATCAGACGATTATGGCAGGCGATGCGATGATTCATTGTCTGCATCTCCGCTCACATCCCCATCAGTACCACTACAATACTATGGCCTACCTCCACCAGCTCCACCATGCCATTGTTACTCTGGCTCAGACCCACCTCCTCTGACCATTGCTTCTTCAATGGTGGTGCGACTTCCTCAATTTCTTCATCTTCTCATTTCCTGCACCAGATCAGCTTCTCTTCTCCTGGTCGTTCGCAATGCGCCTTGACTGCATAACAACCCTTGCAGAACATTGCCTTGGGTTCTTCTCCTCACATGCAAGGTTGTGCTGCTTGCCCCTTGCCTTTGTTGGTGCACTGTTGTGCCACTACCTCTGTAGCCTGTTCTGAAGTCAGCTCCATTCATTTTTGATCTGTGGTCACTTACTCATTTCTTGGCTGCCTCTTTGGCCTCCTTGCATCGCTTTTCCTCATTAGCCCCCTTGTGCTGCCTCTCTTCCTCAGCTGCCTGCCTTGCTCTCTCCTCCTCACCTTCGTCCATGCCTCCTCCGCCTTCTGTCATTCCTCTGCCTCCTTCTTTGCCATCGCTTGTCGATGTCACTCCTTCATCTTGGCATTCAAGATGTCATTGTTGTCATTTGCATCTTCTGCAAGGTGTGCATCAGACCAATTTTTGATGTCAGTAATATTGGACATGTTGAGGAAGAAGTTAAGGAGAAAGCCCAAATTTATATCACATTGCCAAAAGATTCAGACTCCAACACTTCAAACTCCATATGTCCACAATCCGGACACCAAAGCAAACCCCCACCCTCATCACATTATCACTCTATGGCCTTCAGGGGTTCAGGCCTAAGAAGGGGATACTGTCATATTCCAGTTTTTCACTAAGTCCAACTCCAGGATTCTGATTCATCTCTGGCTCTGTTCCAACCATTTCTTATCTTTGTATCTCTTGCCCTCTGGACTTGACTTCCACTTTCCTCTGGTTATGCTTCTATTCCTATTATTCATTTTGCATGACATTCTTCATTGCTAATAAACTTCAAATCTGTGTCTCACTTAGTAGCACAGCTCCAGACATATTTACCTCCATCACAGCACTGGGGATATTTACTTCCAACCTCCATGTAGTTAGTCATTTGGACCTGATTCTTTGGTATATAAACCTCCATACTTTGTCTCTGTACTTTAGTTTGAATATTATCTTAATCACTTCATTTGAGTCCCTCTTGACCCTTACTCTCGTTCTCCTCCAAAATACAAGGTCCTTAGGGAACTGGCAAGGGTGCAACATATAAGTTCTGCACCAATGACCTCATCCCTCCATCTGCCTCTGCCCTTCTGTCATACCTCTGGTACACTTCTGACCCCAACCTCTGACCCTCTGCAATCACACACCTCCGGACTTCCTTGGACTTGATCTGGAAGAACTAGATTTAACAGTTAGAAGGGGTAGAATCAGTGATTTTGGCAGCCAATTCCACATCCAGGGTATGAATGAAGGCATCTGGAGAGAGCAAGGTGACTTCCACATTATCTGAAGTAGTGTCCATCTCAGTCATGCAGGAGATGGCATTGGCAGCACCTATTGAAGAGCCAGGCCAGTAGTTCCACAGGAGTTCAAAGTCTTGGATGAAAAGCATCCAGCAAGCTTGACAATAGGAAATCTTATATGGGGCTTTGAAGTAGGTTAAATTCTTGTAATCCATAAGAATGGTGACTGGGTGGTATGTGCCTGTGAGGTAATGTTGCCATTCTTTCAAGGCCAGGATAACTGCAAGGAGTTCATGATTGTAGATATTGTTGTTCTGTTCTACAGAACTGAAGGTGCGGAAATACATAGTAGACACATGGGTGAAGATCACCATTGGAATCCTTCTGCATCAGGACCACTCCCACCACAAGGAGGAAGGTATCAGTCATGACGAAGAAAGGGGTTGCTGAATATCTGGGAAGTAAAGGATGGACTTCTAGAGGAAAGATTTCTGGATATGGTGGAAGGCAGTCTCCTCAAGGAGCCCCCAATCCTAAGAAACATTCTTCCTTGTTAGAGCATTGAGAGGTTGGGCAATGGTCACAAAGTTCAGGATGAACTTGCAATAAAAGTTGCAGAAGCCCAAGAATGAGTGGACTGTCTTGAGACTATGAGGGGGAGCCCAGTTATGGATGGCAGCCAGTTTAACTGGGTCCATAGTGGCCTCTCCCTCCTGAATGATCATTCTAAGGTATTCCACCTGTCTATATAAATGATGAGCCATCCTTCAGTGATGTAATTGCCAAAAATATGGTCCATGAGAGCTTGCAAGGTGGGCAGAGAATTGCACATGCTGAAGAATATGACAGTGGACTTGTACAATCCACAAAAAGTGATGAAAGTGGCCTTCTATTGATTGGAGGGGATGATGAGGACATTGTTATATCTCCAATGGATATCTATCTTGGTGAAGATGGAGGAGCCCTTGAGCTTATCCATAAGATCAGAAATGAGAGAGAGAGGGTAGGTATTTTTGATGGTGTGGGAGTTCAAGTAATGATAGTCCTGAGAGGGATGGAGGGTACCATCCTTCTTTGGGAAAAAGAAGAATGGGCTGGTCTGTGGAAACTTGGATGATTGGATCTTCCCATCTTTTAGATGTTCATCAATAAATGCCTTGCAGGCATAAATCTTTTGGGGGTTAAGGGGATAAGCCTTAGCATATTTTGAAACAAAGTCTTTATCCAGCTAAATGGTATGATTAGAGGAGTGGGATGGGGGGAGTTATCCATTGGGGGATTTCTGGCAAACATCTGCAAATTCTGAGAATTGAGAAGACAGTATCTCCTCCTTGGGTCCTTCCTTCTGAGTGAGCTTAGTGGATAAAGTAGTCTTGTGGAGCCATTCCACAGAGTTCCAGGTGCCCTGTTTCTGAAGAAGTTGTTTGAGCTTCTTGCAGGAGTCAACATTAAGGTAGTAAATCAGATATGTATTGTTGTCTAAGCACTTCTTGGTGGTCATGTTGTACATAGAGTGGGGTGCTTATCAGAAATGCCAATGGTGCCAGTGGTTCAATTGATGATCAAATTGACCTCCTGCAACCATGGAAGGCTAAGGATAACATTGTGTGAACTGCAGTTCAACACTATGAAAGTCTGGGTCAATGATCTTGTTGCAAATGCCAAGACAATTTTCAAAGCACTCATTCAGCATCCTGCAATCTGTGGTCAAATAATACAGCAATGCTTTGATGTTGTCAAAGAAACATACCTTCAAGAAATTCAATGTCTTGCATCCAAAGATGGTGGTTTGCATTTTGGAGCTGCCAAAGCAACAATTCAGTAGCTGGAGGAATTTCACATGGAGGAGATGGCACAAACAATAGAGACCCATGCTCTAAGGTCATGGAACATACTCAACTTGCTGCTTCAAGAGAAACATTAGCAATAAGGACTAGACAAGTCAGGAAGCATAGATAACATCAATCAGGATGATAAGGGCCTACTATTGAGCAGTGCTGATGAACTTTGGAATAAGGTTGATGAAATTGATCTCAAGGGATTCATTGATTCCATTACCCACTGGCAAGCTCATTATAGTAGCCAGCCTTTATCTGTCAAAGAGAAGTGCATAAAACAATGTTCTGTGGTTAAAGTAATGGTTAGTGATGATGAGTACACATGCACTGGTGACTAATACATAGCAGAAAAAGACAGTGATATGCAGTATATTGATGCAAGGAATCAATCAAAATATAAATGCATTGCAAAGTATTGTCAGCTTCTTTTTACAATCAGTACATGCACCATACAACATTATCAATATACTTGCTCACCTCAGTGTCTCAATTTCCATGGATGCAACAAATCTGGCTGTGCAATTACTGTTCTTGGAATCAGAACATGTGTTATAAAGCCTTGGACATTCACTTATTGTGTCATATGCATATGACAACATTGATGTTCACCTAAAAAGTCATGTATCCACAGTTGAGAAATCAAATGAGTTACTCAAACATCTCACCTTGGGATTACTGTTCCCACTGGCTCATAGAGTCCTGCTGGATAACCTATGGTGCTCAGATGAGCTGTGGAAGAAGTCACCGTTGAATTTGGACACTGGTAGACAATGTTTACAAACCTGGTGAGATCTGGTCAACTTACATACATAAAGCTGAGGTGCAGCTGACAAACACAAACCACTGCAGCATTAGTAGTTTAATGCATGACTGTTTTTACATGACATCTGCACCTATATGCCCAAATACTTTTATTAGTTCAAGCCAAAGATTACACACTTAGAGCAAATACCACTTGTGTCATATCCCAGATTTTTACTAAGTCCAACTCTGGGATTCCAAATCAACTCCAGTCCTATTCCAATCATTTCTTATCTCTGCATCTCTCACCTTCTGGACTTGTTTTCTGCTCTTCTCTGGTTATGACTCTGTAACTATTATTCATTTCAAATGACATCCTTAATTGCTAATACGCTTTAAATCTGTGTCTCACTTAGTAGCACAGCTCCAAGCTTATTTATCTCTGTAATAGCAGCAGGGATATTTACTTCCAACCTCCATATAGTTAGTCATTTGGACCTGATTCCTCCATATATAAATCTTAATACTTTGTCTCTGTACTTTAGTTTGAATATCATCTCAATCACTTCCCTTGAGTCCCTCTCAATCCTTACTCTCATTGTCCTCCAAAAAATGAGGTCCTTAGGAAACTGGCAAGGGCACAACATATAAGTCCTGCACCAATGACCTCATCCCTCTGTCTACCTCTGACCTTCTGTCATACCTCCAGTACACCTCTGACCCCAATCTCTAACCCCTATGCTCATACACTCTGGACTTCCTTGGACTTGATCCAGAAGAATCAGATTTAACAGTATATTTGAACTACATCTTGTCAAGTTCCTGTGGTCATGACTACCTGTACTTATGCTATCCATACTCATGCTACCTACACAACCCACAACAACCTGCTCTAGACTGTCTTTGGCACTCACTGAACAATTTCCAGTGATTTCATCAGTCTCACCACACATACCATACCCTCAATCACAGAATTGCAAGTCAGTCCAACTTCTCCACTCACTCCACTCCCCTCCCACTTCCAAGAACTACCTTCAGACAACAAAAACCTTCATAGTGCCCATCCAGAGAACCCAGTATGGCATGAAGCAGAAGGCAGGGATAGTGACAGCAATAGTGATCCAGGTGACTCTCCTGACTATGAAGATGACAATCTGTTCATCAACAACCCCTTAAACAACCTCATTGATGCCATCTGCAACATGACTTGTCAAGCCCTTCATCATGGAAGAGGCTCCTCTGAGTTCAAAACCAAAGTCCATGAACTGAATACCTTCGACAGATCTGATCTGAAGAAGCTTCACTCATTTGCTGTTCAATGTAAACTCAATTTCCAAGCCAACCCCCAATCCTTCAGAACAGACCATAACAAAGTTATGTTCACCCAATGTTATCTCAAGGGCATGGTCCTAGACTACTTCAAGCCAGACCTGCTCAAAGATGTAGCTCTGGAGCATTGCCCACTCTGGATGGATGACTGGCAGTCATTCCTCTATGAGCTCTAGGCCAACCTTGACCCCCATGACCCTATTGCTGAAGCAGAAGCTCAACTTGAGCAACTGTGCATGTGTGACAATCAGTGCATAAGCAAGTACATCATCAAGTGGAATCAACTCATGAACCAAGTCCACAATTGGGGTTCCAGTGCACTTCACCAGAGCTGCTATAATGGAGTTCCAGACTGCATCAAGGATGAGATCATGTGTTACAAAAGCCTGACACCATCTATGCAATGCAGACTCTCACACAGCAAATTGACCAAAGATACTGGGAGCACAAAGAAGAAGTTAACCACACTTCCAAGGCTTCTGGTTCAACTCCCAACAACTTGTCCTCTCGCTCCTCCATTTTCACTCTGGCCACATCATTATCATCCATTCTGAACAACTCCAGTGGCAAGTCCAAGGACTCTTCTGAGTCTAAGGGCAAGTCTGCCAACTTCTCCTCCCCTAAACCCAACCTCTTATTGAAACTCAGCACAGATGACCAGCTTACCATTGCTGAACTCCAATGTTGCTTTGATGAAAAGCTTTGCATGTTCTGTGGCCTAGCTGGTCACATGGCAAAGGACTGCAAGAATTCTTCTTCAAAGGCTTCCAAGGCTTGTGCAGCTACTGCCACTGCACCTTCAGAAGGCAAACTGGACAACTCTAAAGAGTCAGAAATATAGTCTGCAACCTCCACAGCTCCACATGGTCTGGAGATTGAATGGATGACAACTATGCACTAAAGGAGATTCGACTCAATACATCCACTCTCTCTGACTCCAAATCCCTTATACCCACTGTCTATTTAGTTGCCTATGATATCCCTTCATTTTTAGTGCTCATAGATTCTGGATCCTTCAATTGTTTCATAGATATGTACAATCTTTGTTAATAACCATGGACTTCTAACCTACTCTGTACCTCTGCTCCAACTCCATTTTTTTGATGGTACTATGAACTCAACCATCACCCAAGCTCTCGACCTCTCTATCTATTTTAAAACTGGTGATATCACTCCGATAACATTATATGTCACCCTACTTGATGACTCCTGTTCCCTTGTTCTAGAATACAACTGGCTCACCTGCTAAAATCCATTGACTGATTGGGTTATGAGCAGTATCTTGTTCCATTCACCTGCTCAAGCCATGCCAGCACCTCCAAGCTCACCCCCACAGCCTCTGGTCATACCTCCGACTAACTCTTCCAATCTGCCACATTTCTGTGATCACAAAGCCCCTCCTATTGTGTTCATTAGTGCACCTGTGTTTGCACTAGCTTGTTGCTTGGAAGGCTCTGTCAAATTCAGTCTCCAAATCCATGCCAAGGAGAGTAACCTTTATTCCTCTGCCACTTCCAACAATCTGGTAGACCTTTCCGGTATACCTCCAGACTACCATGAGTTTGCTGATGTTTTCAGTAAGAGCAAAGCATCCACACTACCTCCTCCTCATGAACATGATCTAAAGATTGATTTGGAAGAAGGCACCACCTCTCCTCCCCTTGGTACCCTCTACTCCCTTTCCTCTATAGTGTTGAAATCCAACCTAATTGGATGTCAGATCTTTCTATTTCTTATCTTCTCTTTCATGGTCTAGACTCCACATCATGGGGATTAAGTCATGATGATGACTACTCACTCATATCTCTTATCAGGAGATAAGAGATATTTATAACCTTTCTTCATGATTGGCAGATCAGCCAGATAGGTGGCTTTACCGCCATTGACTAGAGATAAGGAGACAGATAAGCTCCTTTTATGTCATTGGCTCAGAATATTCCTTGATGTTCTTCACCTGCCCTAAAGGGCTTCTTTCTTCTCACACCTGCCCTAAAGCTATAATCTGTGAGTCTTGTCTTCCCTCACTGTGTTCCTGTGCTGTTGTAGCAGGCACTCCCTCACCATTGGAACAACCATTGTTCTGTGGTCTTGTTACGTGAAATGTACACTGTACGTTGGGCGTACTCTGTTTGTCTCGAGGGAGGTACTCACGAAGATACACAGCATCCTCAATAGAACAAAGCTACGACAAGAGATAAGTCAAGGGGTTCAAGGTCAAGGGTTCCTCAAGTCGAACGAGACTGAGGTCAAGGGAGACTTGAGAGCGTACAACAAATGTTGAATTGCGCAGATCAAGAATAAGGAAAGGAAGTACAGGCAGTTCGGTATAAGTACTAGTGAGCTACTGTGGATGACTAATCTATAGAACATCATAGAAGCAGTAGAACGACTGAGTCACAATGGTTGTTAGGGGAAACGTAAGCAGTGCGAGAGAACTACTTAGGGGAGAAGGCTGTCCATCGATAAATGAAACAGACGTAAGTGCGTATCCTCTACCAGCAATAGAAAAGGAACGGCATGAGGAGTGTGTTTAAGGTAATGCAATAACGCTAAAGCCGTCTGGGCTAAAGAGGAGGAGAAAGTCATCTCGACCTGGTGTTAGTATTCCAGGGAGGGCGAATGTAGAGAAGCGTGAGGAAATAAGGAAAACGGAGGTGCACATATATTGTATCGTAACAGGTCTAAACCTTTGTGATGGATACAAGCTCATTACACAGAGCTTGAGGCACTTTGTATGTTCCTTGACAAAAACCTCGCTAATGGATTCATCCATCCCTCTTCCTCTGCTCATGCCACTCTGGTCCTGTTTGTCCACAAGAAGGATGGTTCACTCCCCCTCTCTTTAGTGGGGACTGAACACAATCGTGAAGAAAGACCAATATCCACTTCTGTGCATCTCTGACCTCCTAGATGCTCTGAGCAATGCCAAGATCTTATCAGAACCTTGATTACTATGGGGGTCCTATGCTCTGTTTTGGCATCAGAGCACAAGTCTGCTTAGGGGTTGACCAAGTCCAATAACAAGGAACAAGGTCTAAGGGTGAATAATGAAGTCCAGAGGTGGATGGAGTCCAGAGATGGACAGCAATGTCTGGAGGTGGACATTGATATTGATGTCCGGAAGTGGATGACAGTATTAAGTAGTGGACAAGGTAGAGGATGAGGACAGATAGAAATGTCTGAGGACAAATGCCCTTTAAACATGAGTGGAGGTCATGGCAAACTTGACCAGAGGGGTTAAGGACTGCGGCTTCAGTGACTCGAGGCAGAGTGCTGCACCCTTGTGTGAACTATGTCCTTGTATTTGACAAGGGATGGAGTATTAACAACAAGGGAGCCAAAGGTAGTGACTAGAGAGAAGTTGGAAGTCAACTTGTTTAGGAGGTCAATGGTTCATGGGGTATTCAAGTTGATATTCAAACTAGAGTACAACACAATACTCTAAGAGTTTATATATGGTGGTGACAGGTCTGAATGACTAAGTAATGGAGAATGGGGATAAGTGAGCCAGAACTGTGACAAAGGTACAAATGTCTGGAGCTGTGGTGGATGCACAAATGTCCAGAGCTGTAACAGGTGTACTAATGCCCAGAGCTGTGCTCCTAAGCAAGACACAGGTTAAAGCTAATTAACAGTTTTAGTTGTTAGAGAGAATGAGTAAGTGGGAGTCATAGAAGGGCAGTTGTAGTTAAAGAGGATGGAAAGGGCAGATTGAAGCCTGGAGGTGTGGGACATGCAGAATATGACAGGAGTTGACATAGTGGGTGATGAAGTTGACAGGAGTGGACCAGAAAAGGATCGGAAGTGTCAGATGTGATGTATGGGGTTGAACTCAAAACATGGGATATAACAGATCTACACCAAAATTGACCTCTGGGACATGCACCATCTGGTCCACATTGCTGAAGGCAATGAATAGAAAACATTATTCCACACGCATTATGGCTCATATGAGTGGCTGGTAATGCCCTTCAGTCTCATGAACACTCCTACTGCTTTCCAGCAGTTTGTGAATACCATCTTCACAGATCTACTCAATGTCTACATGATTGTCTACCTCAACAATATCCTGATATTCTCCATGAACAAGTCCACTCACAAGAAGCATGTCCAGGAAGTCCTCCAACAACTCCATAAACATAACCTCTACACGAAACCTGAGAAGTGTGAGTTTCACACTGACTCTAATGAATATCTCAGATACTGCCTATCTCCAGCCAGACTTACCATGGTTGCTGAGAAGGTCCAAGCTATACAGGATTGGCCCAAACCTCGTAAAGTCAAGGATGTACAATCCTTCTTAGGCTTTGCCAACTTCTACTGTTGATTTATTGACAACTACTCCACCATAGTCACTTCTTTAACCTGCCTCACCTGCAAGGCCATCTCCAGATCATTCTCCAATGACTGTCACTCCATATTCCAAAAGCTCAAGGACACCTTCACTTGCACTCCTATCCTTACTCATTGGATGCCTGATGTGCCTATGATTGTAGAAACTGATGCTTCCAACTACACAATTGCTGTTATATTTTCTCTCCAATGTCTGGACGAGGAAATCTGGCCTGTTGCCTACTACTCTAGGATGCTGTCAGCTCCTGAGCTCAATTACAACATCCATGATAAGGAGTTGCTTGCCATTCATGAGTCTTTCAAAGCTGAAGTTGACAGCACTATCTTGAAGGTTCTGCACTGCCAGTTGACATCATCACCAACTACAAAAACCTCAAATACTTTGCTACAACCAAGCTCCTGACCTGCCACCAAGCCCAGTGGTCATAGTTTCTTTCTGGATTCAATATGATCATCTGCTTCCATTCTGGTCACCTTAGTGTGAAGCCTGATGCCCTCACTAGACACTGGGACATCTATTCCAAAGAGGATAAGGACTACACTCACATCAATCCACACAACTTCCTACCAGTATTCACCCAGAAGCAGCTCACTGCATTCCTACAAGCCACCTATTTGGCAGCTCCAGTCCTCTAAGCCAGCTCTGTCTTTAATGTTGAAAACCTCCACAGTGATATTCTCTCTGCTCTCCCCTCAGATCCAGTGGCCTCCATGCACATGTCTACCCCTCAGACACCTGACTCTTGTTAGTCCATTGACACTGAAGGTTTCCTATGTCTAGATAATCACATCTACATATCTAATGCTGATGACCTCCAACTCCATGTCCTCCATTTTGAGCATGATCATTTGCTTTCTGGACATTTTAGACAAAACCATATTTTGGAACTTATCCATCATGAATACACTTGGCCAGGAATCAGGACATTTGTTAAGGAATATGTGTCCTCCTATACCTCCTGCATGCATGCTAAGGTTCCTAGGCACAAACCATATAGTCTACTAAAACAACTCTCAATTCCAGAACGTCCATGGAACTCTATCTCAATGAACTTCATTGAACAACTTCTGGCTTCCTCCGGTTACTCCACCATCCTTGTCATTGTTGACCACCTCTCAAAGCAATGCATATTCATTCTAACAACAGACACTATAACTTCTCCAGAGTTAGCTAAGTTGTTCTTAATGAATGTCTTCTTGAAGCATGGTGTTCCCTTCCACATCACCTCTGATTGAGGTTCTGAGTTCATGTCACACTTCTTTAGATCTTTAGAGAAGGCCCTCAACATCCAGTTGCACTTTACCTCCAGATATCATCTGGAAGGTGATGGACAAACAGAGCATATGAACCAGATGTTAGAACAATACCTGCACATTTATTGCAACTACCAGCAGAATAATTGGTCTGAACTCCTGCCTCTTGCAGAGTTCACATACAACAATGCTTCTAGTGCTACCACCAGTGTCTCTTAATTCTTTGCAAACAAGGGCTACCATCTGAACATCTCTGTAGACCCAGAACATGACCTCACCTCCACTCATGTGCTTGAATACTCAGTCAACCTCAATTTCCTACACCAATTCCTATATGAGGAAATGGACCATACTCAAAAATGTTACCAAGGACCTGCAGATGCCAAGCAAACTCCAGCTCCAGACTTCAAGCCCAGAGATCAGGTGTTTGTCAAGGCTAAGTACTTTAGGTTGACTAGGCCATCTAAAAAGCTATCAGAAAAGAACTTAGGGCTGTATGAAGTCATCACTAAAGCTAGTATCCATTCCTTCACACTGTCTTTCCAACTCTATGAAATCTGTACATCCAGTATTTCACATCTCACAGCTAGATGTTACAATTTTCCCCTTATTCACCCCATCCACATTACCCCTATTCACTCCAATCTCTATAGATGCTGACGACATACCTTTTCATTTTCCAGACTTCATTCAGTTTCCACCATTTTCTTTTTAGATAGTGTATGGATCTGCACCCTCAGACCATCCCCCATTATGTTAATGTCCACTCCCTTTTTATCTAGGTCTGTTCTCAAAGCAGTATGGTCCATTCTCTTTCAGTTGTGGTGATGCAGTCTTATTTCCTTTCTGACTTTTGAAGCTGCATCCATTCCCTTTTTGTTGTAGCTTACATAACCTTTCTCAATTCATCTCAGACAGACAGCACCACTCCCAAAATGGGATCTCTTGTTCCCATTTCATATTCTGCTCCCTATATATACCTTGCTACATGTACAGTAGTTCCCTATCTAGTTCTATGCTATCTAGCCTAGTTTCTAGCACCACTCAGCCCCATCTGAGTGAGACCCATCCCTCTGCTATTTGACACATCAACAGCAAGACCAACCTTCTGTATGCCAATATCTTCAGATATGAGACCATCATTTGTCATTGTTCCCAGCAACGAGCACAAGACCCACTGGAGACTAGCCTTAGCATTAACACTAGAACCTTCAGTACCCAACATCATACCAAACCATATATAGCCTCCACCACCTCCAGTTGAAGTTGACAGAGAACTGGAGTTTGAGATCTCCAAGATCCTTGACTCAAAAATTGATTGAAGGTGAAAGAACTGCAAATTACTCTATCTCATACATTGGTTAGAATATGAAGGAACTGATGAAGAAACTTTGTGGTTACTAGTTACTGAACTTGATCATGCATCAGAACTAGTCACAGATTACCATCTCCAGTATCCAGACAAACCCAGACCTCACAATTAGGCGACAAGAAATAATTTATACAAGTTACTAAATTACAGAGCAAGGTGACAAACGAGACTACTACTCTATTCTTCACCCTCTGCATCACTCTCAGTCTCTCCCATCTCCTCTATCTCCTCCATCTCCTTTGTCACTTCCTCCATCCTGTCCATTTGCTATGCCACCTCTGCAACCACATCCATTGCTTCTTCCTCTTCATCTGTGTCATTTGACATGCTCGCATCATCCTCCAATCCACTTTGCACATTCCACACTTGCTCCTCTTTTGTGTATGCCATCATCATCATTAGACAGTTATAGTGGGCAATGAGACAGTTCATTTTCTGCATCTCTGTCTGCATCTCTGTCAGTACTGCTATGATGCTATGGCCTACCTCTGCCAACTCCACTGTGCCATCATTGCTCTGGCTCCAGCCCGCCTCCTCTGATCATTGTTTCTTTGTCAGTGGTGCAACTTCCTCAATTTCATCATCATCTCACTTCCTGTGCTGGATCAGCTTCTCTTCTCCTGGCTGGTCACAACACACTTTGACCACATGGCAAATTTTGCACAATGTCACCTTGGGTTCATCTCATGGCTTATACACAAGGTTGTACTTGATGCACCAGACATAGTCCAGTGCTACTCACCCTTGGCATGCTGATGTGCTGCTACCTCCACAGCCTGCTTAGTGGTCAGCTCCAGTTAGTTTTGATCTATTGTCACTCACCCATTTTCTGGCTGCCTCTTTGGCCTCCTTGCATCATTTCTCCTCCTCCACCAACTGCCACACCTTCTCCTCCACCCTCTTCTACACCTCCTCCACCTCCTTCACCATTGCTCATTGTTATTGTCATTCACATCTTCCATGAGGCACACATCAGACCAATCCTTGATGTCAGTGATGTTACACATGTTAAGGAAGAAGTTAAGGAGAGAAAAAATCACAAGCCCAAATTTATACCACATTGCTAAAGGATATCACTCTATGGCCTTCAGGAGTTCAGGCCTAAGAGGGAAATACTGTCATATCCCAGATTTTCACTTAGTCCAACTCTGGGATTCTGAATCAACTCTGGGTCTATTCTAACCATTTCTTATCTTCACATTTCTCACACTCTCACTTAGTAGCACAGCTCCAGGCATATTTACCTCTGTCACAGCACCAGGGATATTTACTTCCGACCTCCATGTAGTTAGTCATTTGGACCTGATTCCTCCATATATAAATCTTTATACTTTGTCTCTGTACTTCAGTTTGAATATTATTTTAATCACTTCCCTCAAGTTTCTCTCAATCCTTACTCTCATTGTCATTGTCCTCTGAAAAACAAGGTCCTTAGAGAACTGGCAAGGGCATGACATATAAGTCCTGTGCCAACGACCCCATCCCTCCATCTATCTCCAACCTTCCATCATACCTCCAACCCCAACCTCTGACCCCTGCATTCACGCACTCTGGACTTCCTCAGACTTGATCCAGAAGAACCAGATTTAACAACTTGTTACAATAGCCATAGATGGCAACTGATGTAGACTTGAGGGGTGTAGCTCTGAGGGTCAAGAATTCAAGGGTTTCAATGGGGACAGTTCAACAACCATGGACTGGTGATTCAATGGTAGTGAGATACAAGGCAGGTATCAAGTAGAACTAGCTAAGGTACAAGTACACTACTAGTACATAAGTAGTTCTCAAGGGTCAAAGGGTGTACTCTAGGAAAGTGTCATATCCCATGTTTCAAGTTCAACCCCATATACATATCACCTCTGACACTTCCAATCCTTTTCTGGTTCACTCCTGTCAACTCTGCCCCCCACTGAATTGACTCCTGTCATATCCCATGCTTCCCACACCTCCAGCAAACTCCTACACCTCCAGATTTCAATCCATCCCTTTCCATCTCTTTCAATTATAACTCCCCTTCTATGACTCCCTCTTACTCATTTTCTCTGACACAACTAAATTGCTAATTAGCTTTAACCTATGTCTTACTTAGGAGCACAGCTCTGGGCATATATACACCTGTCACAGCTCCAGACATTTGTGCATCCATCACAGCTCCAGAAACTTATACATCCATCACAGCTCTGACCTACTTACCCCTGTCCTCCATTACTTAGTCATTCGGACTTGTCACCTCCATATATAAACTCTTAGAGTATTGTGTTGTACTCTAGTTTGAATACTGACTTGAATACCCCATGAACCTTTGACCTCATGGGTTAACTCCCAACTCCTTCAGTCTATCTTTGGCCACCCTGTCATTAAACTCCATCCCACATCAAATACAAGGACACAGTTTGCACAAGGGTGCAGTACTCCACCTCAAGTCGCTGAAGCTGCAGTCCTTAGCCCCTCCAGTCAAGTTCGCCATGATCTCCAGTCATGTCCACAGAACATTCATCCTCAGATATTCCTGACCATCCTCATACTCTATCATCCACTTCCAAATGTTGTTGTCCACTTCTGGACATCATCATTCACTTCCAGACATTGTCATCCACCTCCAGACATCACTGTCCACCTCCAGACTTTGTCATTCATCCTTGGACCTTGCCCTTCATTACCAGACTTGGTCAACCTCTAAGCAGACTTGTGCTCTGACACCAAAAATAGAGCATAGGACCTCTGTAGTAGTCATGGTTCTAACAGTATATTTGAACTCACACTTATGTGAATCTAGACACTTATCTGCCTTCACCTGCAGTTCTTGTCTTTCAGTTCTCATATGCAGTCACCTGTTCATAGATCATTCTGAGCCTTCTAACCCCAATGCTTCTGCATCTTATCTGTATCCAAGGACATTCATGTCCTCTGGACTGACTCTCTGTACCTCCACTTGATCTCTGACTTCTCTGCACTTCACAAGTTACTCAGATCATCATCATGTTTCACATAATGATCACCATTTTAATTCTGAGCATTCAATCTTTACCCTTCAATTCTCTGGCAGGCACCTCTAGTGTCTTGATGACACAGCCGCTTCTTTTCTGAGTTCCCAACACACTCTGATGACTCCAGCAAACTTCTGGCCCTGACAAGGCTAGCAGAATGCCCTACTCTATCTACTCTGCATCTGTCATGTTGCCTTCCTGTGCTATATGGATGGGAAGACCACATTGTACATTCCCTCCATTCCCACACAAGGCATTAGCTACACATTGAGCACTTTCAGATTCTTATCCTCAGATCAGATGATGTTGCATGCCATTCTACTAGTTCCTTTGGACCTCAGGAACCTGAAAGGTTTTTTACTAGATCCTTCCAGTTTGACAGTACACTGTTCACTTCCATTGGTTACCATCAAATCTGTTACCCTGTCAAGATTTCTGGCACCTGTTTCTGCTTCTGCTACTTTCCACTCTGAAACTTGATCTTCAACATTTGTCAGATGATCCTTTCACCAATTCATCAAAACAATCATTCAGCCCACTCATCAAATGATTATAGCATTTGCAACCCATGATGGGAACCAGTTCATTGTTCCTGTTACCACAGTATGGACTCTATTGACCCTACAGGGTTCATTACTTCTACATCTGTTACCTATTACATTTGCTATCTCTGACCTCCAGTGCTACATATAGTTCCACCTCTGAAAACCTCCTGGCCTATCCAGCACTTCCTCAGTCTGTGACCTGTCATCAGTTATGAGATATGTTAGCCAGGCCTACCAAAGCTTTGCATTCTGACTGTCTCTATTATTGACTGACACTCTGCATCTTCCAACCTTTCCAGTTGCTTGATTGCAATCCTTCCAACATCTGCTGATGACTTCCAACACATCCAGCCATTCTGGTGCAAGTCCACAAGGACATGTTCTGGAGATGACCACCACCAATCTATCTTTGTCATGGCAGTGTGCTCACCCCACCTGTCACTCTTTTGACCTACCAACCTCCTGGATCACTCTGGTACCATACAAACTCTCTTCAACTTGATGAGGGCTACCACCCTTGTTACTTATGTAGTATTCCAGACTTCCTCCAATGACCTCTGGTCACACTTCCAGTTACATCTCCACACCTTGAGGTCTTGTCAACCTTGGAGGAGAGTTTTACCTTTTCAGCTATTTGGCTGTCAATGCTGGGACATCAACTGGAAGAGGGAAATAGTAAATTCTCTGTGCACTCAATTTGCTATATGTGTCACCTAGTGGACTCACTCCAACCATTCCAGGACTTTTCCTAGCCTTGTCTGCTCCCTTCTGCCAGATGTCCACACTTTTGCATGGATGCCTACACCTTTCTGCCAGTTATCTGCTTTTTTCCACCAGATCTCCAAACTTTCACCTTGTCTATGGCAATGTTCTAACCACTTCCTGTCACTCTCAAGTGGTCACTTGTCCCCTCTGGTTCCTGAGTGCCTCCTGGTCACTTTCACAAGTGATCTGCACCCATCCTCCACACCCTCAAAGATTGCCTGGTCAGCAGTCTCTCAACTCCTAAATTCTAAATCACCTCCAATCCTTGTTGACTTCTGCTCACCTCCACCCCACCTCCATCATCACCTCCATCATGAACTGGTAATCACCTCTATTGACAACTTTTCATCATCTCTATTGAAAGCCCCTGCACCTATGTTTTGGGATACCTCTAACTCTCCTACACTATGCTCCATTGAGCATGCTGGAAGAGCAGTACTTCATCTATCATCTGTTTATGCTTGCCAGCAACTCCTAGGGCTCTACTCCACAGCCTCTAGACCAGTTCTGACTGCTGATCCCATCATCTGATTTACCACATTCTCCTCTCACATATTCTGATCCAATTGCACCCCTTCTGGGCTCATTCCTCCAGACTTGCATTTGAACTCCTTTCACATTGGTCACCCTCTCCTCTAGAGCTATGTTGATTATCTCCTCTCTTTGACCACCCACCTCCTCACAGTCTCTCACTTGATCCAGTTCATCTCACCAACATTCAGAGATCACTTTTGAAAACCACATCCACTCATCCCTCATTGTGTGTGATCTCCACCACAACTCCTTACTTCTGCCCCCAACCTGTTACTCAGTTCTATCACTCCTGTTGCTCCACAACTTAGATCACTCCAAAGAGCTCCAGAATCCACAACTCCACCAGCATCTTCACATTTCTTTGACCCTTAGGTTTTCAGCAACAGATAACACTACTGAATGACACCATATACCAGGCAAATCCTGTCCTTGATAGGATCATGTCATACCACTCCTTACCCATCCTGATCATGAGATTGGTCATAATCCATGGAACTCAGCAATCCACTACTGTCTGCTGCTTGTCTGCTTATTTCTGCACACACTTGCACCTCAGATATGCAGGACTTGTTCAGTCCTGATCTCCTGGGTCTCTGTCATATCTCCTCTGGTCAAAATTTATATCCGCACCCTTTCTAGTTGTATCCAGGATGTTCTTGGCCTACAGTTATCACCAACAACCTTATCCACCCTTGAATTCAGTGTTCAGCTGTAGAAACATAACATGCACTGATGCTGTTCTCAAGCCTAAGCTAGAGGAACAACTAACAGGCAAAAAGAAAGGTGGATGTAAGTGTATGACTCATCCCAGGAGAGTTTGTGTTTAGTTTGTAAGAGTGAGGAGGGGTAGCACAGAACCATTGTCCATGTAAAAGAAAAGAGTCCAATGATATCTGGATTGAAAATGAGACAGACCTGATGGGATGCAGAAGAGTCTGATGCAATCTGATATGGAAACAAGGCAGAAAACTGCAGACGTATAAATCCAACCAATGACAGTGACCAGATACGAGTGCAACAAAAGAGATGATGAATGGAAAATGAAACTCAAGGGAAACTGGAAGATGGATTGTGTCTAATGACTACAGAAGTTTTATAGTCCAAGGTACACCCTAGACTTTGTTCTAATATAGACTATGTGAAATAGTAAAAAAAGTGACAATGTAAAAAGCTGATCACCCCTGCACAGGCACCAAAGGCACTGTAGAATGGAATGTACTACCTTGCATGGTCTAGACTCTCTAGTAAGTCGTAATAAGGCCATTCTAAAGAGTCCAAAAGCAGATAGCAAATGGATCAAATATATGCAGAAACAGATGGTTGGCAGCAGAAGTAAGATTATCAGATCAGGAATGACAGATGATGTAAAATATGGCTTTTCAACCACAAGGAATACTCATTCCTTACACCACATCTCCTATCCGCACCTCTGGAACTCTTTTCCACCATCCTTCCTCCTGTTGTTCTGTCTCAGAATGACCTATGTAGCGGTAGCCTAGCACCCTCTAGACACTGGGATGTCTAGCCTAAAAGGGGGATAAGGACTAGCTTTCTCATGCCATTTTCACTTCTGCTTCCTGACTTGCTTGCACAGAACACTGCTTGCTGTGTCCCTCTGAGTCTATCCCAAAGCATCCACACCACTCCAGCATCTCCAGCACATCTGAACAAACACTCCCTGACACTTCTTCTCCCACCTCACTTTAGTCACTCTGCATTTTGAAGACTTCCATTTACCTTCCTCTTTCAGATTGCTTGTCATGACCTTTTGTATTAATTTGTGATACCCTTAGCATTAGCAACAAAACTGATGCAATGAGTACCCTTCACTAATTCCAGAATATTTCCTGATATAATAAGAATTACCTAAGACATCTAGGTACCATCAGAAAGCTCTGATTAAAGGCTTTCTAATGATATTTGGGTTTGTGGGTCTAGTATCAATATATTTCCAGATATTTGCTCCTCAACAAAAATGATGCAAACATTGCATCAGTTTTGTTGTTCACTATAGTTTTGAAGACTTCCATCTACCCTCCTCTTTCAGATTGCTTGTCATGACCTTTTGATCTCTCCACAGTGTCCTAGTTGGATGATTGTACCTTCTGACCATTAAGTCCACTGACTATGCACCTAACTTCCACATCCACTCCTATCTTGAAACCTATCTCCACTCCTACTTCAGCAAGTTCACTATTAGGGTCACCACTGATGACATCCCTAACATAGATTGTTACATTGGTAACAGATCCAATGCAAACCCCTTCTGGGTTCCTCCCTGCTTTGGAACTCACTCAGCATTTGGCAATGCTGAGCTTCAGACCTCCAGAATTCCAAACTTCACAAATAAAAACAACAATACCACTCATTTATGCAACAGCAACTATAAGCTTGCTACAGAGGAAGGTGATGTGGATGAGATGACTAAGTCTACTCCTCTTTCTCTCCACCCTCTGACCCCCCCAACTCATCTGACTCATCTGAGTCCTCTACCACTTCCTCCACCTTCTTCACATTCTCCTCCACCACCACTTTCTCCCTTTTCACTTTTTTCTCTGCCTCCAACTTCAGCTCTTCAGCCAGACCCTTGCTGGTGTCCTCCCATTGCTCCTCTGCCAACCCCAAAACATCATCCACTACTCCATCCTCTCCATCTATACCTTCCAACACAATTCCCTCATCCTCCCACTAGTTGCCTTGACATGTGTTCCAGATCTGTTTCTCCTTCACATACACAATCATCATCAAAAGACAATTTTGGTGTGTGAGACACTGGTTCATGGTCTGCATCTCTGTCTGCATCTCCAACACAATGCCCACTATGTCATGTCCTACCTCCACCATGTCACATCCCACCTCCACCAATTCTGCCATTCCTGGGTTAGATAGGATGGTTTCATGGAATTTTATAGGGAAACTTGTGTCCAAATGTTTGAGGTAGATAAGGAGGGAGGAAATGGTTTATTGTTGCAGCTGCTAAATATTCTATGGAATATGCCCAAAATGAAAGGGTATACTCATTGTGAGGAAGGGAGAAATGGATATGGATAGGAAGCACAAGTTTGGGCTTGATGACACTGGCATGCCAACTACCTAAATAGACTGGCAGCAGCTATAGTGGATGAAGGGGATGGTCCAGCAACTGGATGATGGACTTATCAATTTTGTCTTCCTCCCACATGGAAGATACATGATGTCTTTCATACCTCCCTCTTATCTTGAAACTGATGCACATGGTCTCAACTTCTCCTGCCTACCACCTGACCTAATTGAGACCAAAGAAGAATATGAAGTTGACAAGATAGTGTCATATCAAGGCATCTCTGGACATCACTGGTACCGGACCATATGGAAAGGCTATTCTTCCTTGGAAAATTCCTGAAAACTGAGTCCAATCTCTGCCATGCTTTCACCATTCTAAATGCTTATAAACTTGCCCACCACCTCTGTTAAAAGATTGCACTCTCTGGATGTGTCTCTATATAAAGTACCCCCTAGTGAATACAACCCCCTTCCTTCAAATATATCTTTCCTATCATCTTCAATCTCCTCTGCTTCTCTCTCTTCTTCTCCTGATACTTCCCCTATATGTTCTCAACCTATGCAACCCACCTTTTTATCCATCTCCACACTCTTATGCTTGCACCACTAATAACTGCCCAATTGTCTCCACTCCTCATTGAAATCACTCCAACACACTCCCACATCCTCCCACCAACTCCCTCACTGAGTGTTTTCATTGTCATACTTTGGAGCACTATAGAGAAGACTGCCACCTATGTCTGTCTGTCATCAAGCCACTTCTAGCCATTCTGCACATCTCTGTCTCACCATTCAATGTGATACATATATGTTGATGATGGAGTCATGCTGCCCTGAATGACCTTGCAGTACTTGCAATAGCCTTGGGCACATCTCAGCTGATTGTTCATTTGAGGTATTTACTGTATGTTGAACAGGCTGCCTCCATCTACACTGCAAAAACTCTTCAATGCTCCCCCCTCCTGAGGAATGAAGAAGGAATAGTGGTACTCAAGCCTGGGTCTCAAGTGTATGAGAGGGGTAATGTTATGATTGTTTATCTGCATGCCAACTTTTTCCTCATTTCTATTACTTACTCCATCCATGTACTACCAGGAATGTTCTCCCATGGATGTGATGACTACATACCTTCTACTTGTAGGTCTGACCTCCTTCAATATCCTTACACTTCCCTACTAGTAAGTGCATTCCCCAAACTGTTCTACTTATGCTCTTCATTTGAACAAGTAGGGGACAGTTAGTACCAGAAACAAACCCACACAAAACCACCTCCCCACCACCCCTTCAACCACACTATCAACCTTCTCCCATTGTTCACCCCTGAAACCACTAAAGTATATCCTCTCAAGCCTGCAGAAACTGACACCTGCAAGGTGTTCATTGACAAACATCTTGAAACTGGTTGGATTGTACCCTCCAAGTCACCTCAAGCCTCCTCTATCATGCCCAAATAGGACAGATCCCTTCATCCTCATCAGGATTATCACTACCTGAGTTACTATGCTATTCAGAATGCCTATCCCTTACCCCTTATTCCTGAACTCATCACATTAATACAGTTAAGAATTTGGAGATGCTTATACATATATATATTACATGACAAGAAGCAGAATAAACAGGATTAATACCAGTTCTTCTGAACTGCTGCATAGTGTGATAGCTCAGAATTGGTAATACTTGGAATCAAATCCTTCAAAGCAAGATTGAAGTCATCTGCCTTTACCACTAGCTGTAAATCTGCATCCATCTTCATTTCAGAAACAAAGAACTGAGAAGAAATGGGATGTTGTTGATACTTGGGAAGTGCATTAAGCTCAGCTACAAAGAAGAACAATCAATAAACAATCGAGCTTCTTAGCCAGTGTAAAGTGCAAATACCTCTTTCCCTTTCAAGCTCTGCAACTTTGCATGAAAGTGCATGAAGTAGTGCATCAGCACACAAAGCATAGAAATCTGCTCCCGTATAATTGAATGGGCAATGAG
>JBBPOF010000175.1:0-38343 GCA_038091315.1 Porphyrellus cyaneotinctus | reverse complement strand
TGGATGCCGAACTACTTGCTACACTCACCCGCACCGAAGAAGAACTCGTATCTGCGATGCTGGCTGGAGATGGAGAGTTCGCGGCTTATGACTTCGCCTGGACATCACTATTGGACGAGGTCTCTCAAGCATCAGCTCTCGGATCGGACATCAGCAACACTACACTTGCTGTCGCGGACAACGTAGTAGCTCGTGTCTCAACTCTCGTGGAGTGTTGTCTCAGCCTATCCTCCGTACAGCCGCCCTATTCCCCATCATGACCTAACTACATCTTCACCGACTGCCTTGCGCACGTCTACTTTTTTCATTCCAGAAGCGTATTCTTGGCTCTTGGAGAGCATCGCGAATCCTTGTCCATCTTCCGAGTCCAAAGAATTTCTAGCCCAGCGATACAACTCTTCTGTCTCTGCAGTTGTTCATGGTTCGCAAATGCACGACGTCGAACGGGCTGGACAGCATTGTGTCGCGATTTCTTCCGTAATTGCCAGGCAGACGCTGTGGATGCTGCGTATCGCGTATGAGTCGAGGAAGACTCCAATCACCAGTTGAGCCCTGAAGTTATTCACGCTTTCGTGCATGAAAGTTGCGGCCTCCACGCGGCCTCTGTGAAGAGTGCACTTGCTGACGATCTCGGTGTTGTCGTGAAGGACATGCCAGATGAAGGGAAAATAATGGAAACAAACAGAAGGCGCGATGAGACCGGAAGAGCAGTGTGCTCTCAAAAGGTCCCCTCACGTTCTCCATTATCAGTACCTTCTCTTTCCAACGCTTCCATAATCGAGAGTGGAGATAATGCGCTAGCTGGTCGCAAACGGCGTTTATCTTCTTCAGTGTCAACCTCAACCGCTAGTTGTGGGGCAACAGGGCCTGTGGAGCGTCCGCGGTACGTTATTCCTCTCATTGTCCTTGCACTTGCCAATCCTATCTAACCCTTTCACCTTCGGTTCCCGACGGCCGCCTGTCATCCTCGCCGACTAGCCGGGAAAATGACGTCTCCAGTCAAACATCTGGTGTACCACGGGTCCAGGAGTCTGCAAACGTTAATCCCTCAAAGCAACATTCGTCTGATCCACATGTTGCTGGAGCGCCAGAATGGTCCCAGGCCCCGATAGTAGAACCGCGTCTCCATGCCGTTTCGGATCCTCTTCCACTTTCCGTGCCAGAAAGTGAACGTGCCATCGATGAATGGTTTAAAGCCAACTTTGATACTCTATTTACTTTCCCACTGCCAGCTGACATTACCGAACCCGACTGTTCGACACAGTGGGAAGTTGAGTTATTCAACAACTACACTATACATGGCGATTCACAGAATGCTTTTACCCCGCGTGAGTCTTTGTTCTCTCTTTGAGGTGCAATAACCAATGTTCGACATCTAGCCACTCGAGACAGCCAAACATCGTCATCCGCGGATTTGTTCGCGCTCGAAGACATTTTACAGTCTCTCGAAAGCGATGGTTTTCCAGATATAACGCATCCGCCCACAGTGGCTTCACTCTCCGAGCCTGTCGCCAAAGGTTTCACGCTACTGTCGGACCTTTCGCAGACCATCGATTGGGCTGTACTCCTCAATGGGGACCCTTCGGAACCTGTTAATGCTTCGTTGTTTCCCCAGTCCTACGTGAACTCTGTTCTCTCGGAGATCGATCTTTCCATCCTACAACTTCCACAAGTGCGGACTACCGTCGCTTCGTGAGTTGCTTAACTAGGACTCGTGGGTGGCCTCGCAGCTGTCATACTTGGTAATGGTGCAACTCACAGAAGAGCATTTTTGTTTGTATCGAATATCATTATTACTACCTATTTCATTTACTTGCACTGTATTCTACTATGAATCTTGCCACTTTTTTGCTCACTGTTCTACTTTCATTGATGTCGCGCTGTGACCAATACGTCGACTGTAAATACTGCCTATCGGCCACGTACGAGCAACATTATATGTTTGGATGAGGTATCAAGAAACACAACCAGGCATACGTTGCACTACACAAATAAAAAACCCTACTCAGGAGGGCTGGCACCAGTGAGACTCGTCGACTTGTTTACCCATAGCTTCCATGGTAGTTGCTCCTTCAGATGACAAATTCCGAGAGAAAAGACGTGGCAACGGTGCACCAAACCGGCCGCAGGGGTTTGGGAACAGGCTACACCATGTAACACCTGAGTCCCTGTTCTATGCATGGCCTGAGACGTCACAAATTACCCTTCTTGCTGATGCCACGGCAGACGGCCGCACCGCAACTGTTGTGTTTCCGGTGAAATTCGTGTGCCGTGGATTTCTCCTGTTTAGCCATATCCTTGGAAACCCAGAGCGATGGGGATTAAGACTAGGAAACGCAAGTGTTCCTGTGGCAGCATAGACAGTAAGGAGTCCCCATCACCCGTTGGTGGTGATGGCGAGGTCGCTACCATATCTTCAAACTACGGAGATGAGTCGGTCCATCGAGCGGCGAGCGACATGGTGATCCGAACAGGTGGGGAGTTCCAGAACGCTTACTGCGTCTGATGGTGTCGACAGTGAACTGATACTTGAAGAGGAACAACTGCGACTCTCAATATCCGCGAAGAACAAGTGAGGTGATGGGGAAGATGTAGATGAGTTTTCTGATTGGGTCGCTTGGCACGTGTCCTGCCTTCGGCCAGGCAAACGTTGCGGTAATAGGGCGATCTTCCGTTTCCTGGCGGGTTCGCTCTTGTTGGTTGGAGTCGAGAGGGGTACCAAGGTGACGGGTGTTGAATTGGGGCCGGGACTCTGAAAAGCTTTCGAACGGAGGACAGGCGGACCGACCGACGGGCGGGGCTGGATAAGCTTCGTAGGTTGAGAATATTTGCGGACTACCAGGGATGGATGAGGTGCACGAGACGGAATAACAGTAATCGCGACTGTCGCAGCGTGTGATTGCAACTTGGGAGATCCCTTGGAATATGTTCCATCTCGAACACTCAAATGAGAAAACTCCTTGACCAGATCGTCGACGCTGGTTAAGTGGGGGAGACGGGGTTTCCCATCCGACACGCGTCTCCACTCCGGTTTGCTGAAATGGATAGGACCACTTTTACAGGGGAATGGGTCGTAAGGACAGGTAGGAGGATATGACGAAGGAAAGGCATGGAGTGACGAAGGGGTAGCAAAGGCATCCTTCGACATCCTATCCTGCACGACTTCTTCCTGTCGAGAAGTGAGGATGTTGATTTCGCAGGGTAATGGCCCAGAGCCTACCTTGCTAGTTTCGGGCAGTTGGGAGGACTTGGTAGCTTGATACTTAGAGTCAACCAGGTGGTCTTTCATGCGCTCGTGTAGTTTGTCCAATGGTTTCATTGCACACTCGTAGATCGGCTTCTTTCTTAATGTTTTCCCCTCTTTTTTGGTGCGATTCCGGCGGTTCTGAAACTGGTCAGAGTGAAAATTAATCGAGGAACAACATACGAGAGATGAGACACTTACCCATACGTGAATTTGCTTGTACTGCATGTTCGACTTTTTGGCGAGGAATGCTTTATCGGCGTGTGTTGGAAATGGGTTCTCTTCGAAAAAATGTTCCAATAGTGGAACGTATTCCTGTCAAGTTTATGAGAAGTCGAGACTGTATGATACGGGGTGCCTGACTTGGTTGAATGTACGGGAGTTCCTGGACGCTGCCTTGATGGGAAGTCTCGATGGTTGCTTTGTGCGCTGGATGATTTCTTCTTTCCACTCCCTTAAACGGCTCAAGTAGACCTCCGTGAAAATGGATGTGACTCTCTTGACGAATAGGTCGAGAGCCAACGCTGACGTGTGTGCGGGAAGTTCTGCTGCCGTACGACAAGCTTTGATGATAGACTCTTGAATGCGTTGTTTGAGCTGGTCTGCACGCCGTTGGTATATTTGACTAGCCGCAGACGCAATTTCAGAACTGATACCAGCCTCAAGAAGAGATGGTAGTAATGGGAGTGGGCTCGGTAAGTTGATTGGGTTGATTGCGACAGGCGAATCGCTCGTCCTGGTAGTGGGTGAACAAGAGGCTGCAGTCGCCTGTTTCAGGTCAAGAGCAATGCGCAGAACACCCTGCATTCGAATAGTAAATGTGTTCTCTAACTCGTGGTCCATAGATTGCGACTGATGGGAGTGAACGCAGGGCGGCGAGAGCTGATGTGAGTTGGTGAGCGCTTAACACTGTACCTTTGTGCTTACACAATAGTTTCGTCTCAATTCAACGTCCGCATTGTTCAAGCCTAAGGATATTGTATTACAATAATTCACCGCAGCACAGGGAAAGTTGTACATAACCATATCGACAGGTTATTCTCGACTACTTGCCAATTGTTTCTTTGATATCGAAGAACCATCTAATAGATCGTGACGCCTGCCCGAGAGGGCGAGATGCATGAGTTCCAAGTACTTCCACGCATGGTCCGAAGATGTCATGGATTGCAATACCGTGGCGTGCTGCAACCATCGCAAGCAGTTTCACAGGTGCTGTGTGTGATACACATATCCCTAAATGGCCGGGATGGCGGGATTATGAACGCAGGTAAGGCATTTACTGCGATAAAATCGACAGCAAAAAGCACGTTGCGTGCTGATCATGAGAAGAGTGATGGCAAGGACGCTACCATATCCTGAACACCCAACGCGTCTAATGGCATGGATAGTGAACTAACACTTGGAAAAGAACCCCTGCGACCCTCAGTGCCCTGTGCAAAACGAGTGAGGCGAGGAAGGGGTGTCGAGGAGCTTACAGTGTGGTATCTCGGCGAGTGTTCCGCATTCGGCCAGAAAAACTCTGCGGTGATAGGGCAATCTTCCGTTTCCTAGGGGCTTGCTCTTTCCGGAGGAGTCGAGACGAACACCAACGCGACCGGTGTCGAATTGAGGGTGGGACTTTCGAAAGTCTCAAACAGGAGACAAGCGCACGGACCAGCGGGCGAAGCCAAACAATATTCGTGGGCTGGGTAAATTTATGGGTTACCACGGACGGATGTGTGGCGCGAGATGATATAACGGCAATTGCGGCAGCCGCAGCATACGATTGTAACTTTGGGGATCCTTAGGGAACGTTCCATCTCGGACGTTCAAACGAGAAAACCTCTCCACCAGGTCGTCCACGCTTGTGGATAGGGAATGAAGTTCTCATTGTGGCTTGCTGAGACAGACGGCTCCGCTTTTTCAGGGAAATGGGTCGTAATAACGCGCCTGGGTGGGTATGAGGAAGAAAAGGCATCGGGTGGTGAAGGCGAAGAAGATGGATCCTTCAACGCGCTGTTTCCTGCAAGTTCTGCCTACCAAAATATAAGAATAGTAGTTTTTTGGTCTAAAGGAGGCGGAGGTTACCTCGGCCGTGCCCTCTAGTAAGCCACTTTGAAGTTCGGGTCAGAGTCAACCGTGTGGCCATTCATGCACTCGTATAATCTGTTCAATCTTTTAGTGTTACTCTCGTATATTGGCTTCTTTCTCAATAGTTTGCCCTCCCTTTTAGTGCGATTATGGCGATTCTGAAACTACATGCGGCGTAAGTCAGCCAGTGCGGAGACAGTAACTGACGAGCATTGCAAGCTCACCCATGCATACATGGATTTTCCTGTACTCCATATTCGGTTTTTTTTTTGGGCAGGAAAGACAATGTGCACATGCGTCGGAAACGGGTTCTCCTCAAAAATGGTACAACGTATTCCTACCAAAGTAGACCAGAAAGAGTCACCGCTCAGATACTTATTTTGGCTGGCGGCTTCAATGCTTGTTTGGCAAGCTGGACAATTTCTTCTTGCCACTGAGTTCAGTCTTCCTGATTAGCAGGTCCAGGCACGATGCATTGCGGCCACAGGCAGTTCTGCGATTTTATGCCATGCGGCGATGATAGATGCTGAGGTATATTGCCGAAGCTCTTCGGCACTTAGTTAGAGTATTTTACTCACTGGAATAGCGATATCATGGGCTCACGCCAGCTTCAAGAAGTAGTGGTGGCAGTGATGATCCAATCGCGCGCAGCACAGCTTTGTAAATTTCCCGAGATAAGTATATTCTAAATTCTGGCGCTTACATAACTTATTTTCAATGTCCGCATTGTTCCAACGACACTCAACGCGGACACGCCGAAAAGAGCGCTCATTCAACTTGTCATGAACGACGACCTCGTACAACGCCTCCTGGTTGCAGATGCCGGTTTTCCCGACGCATTGAATGGCGGCGCACAGATGCTCTGCTCCTACCGTGAGACATTGTCGCTCCTGCCGAATGCCTTAACCACTGCGACCAAGATGGGAAGGGCTGGTAACGAGACTTTATCCCTCGCCCACTCTGTCGCCTCTCGTATCATGAACATTGCGAGCTGCTATCTGCATCTCAAACACGAAGAAGAAAACTTTTCGGAACAGCTGCGCATCGACTGTGATGTCATGCTTCGTCAGATGGATGCTCTGAACCTCAACGCACAGCCCAAAACCATCCACTCAGACGGCGTTTCTGATACTCAATCTCTTACTTTCTCCAAGAAACCGGCTTTGGGCGCCAGAAGCGCGTCTTTTCCGTCCTCCTCTCCCTCATATCAATGGTTGCTCGACAATCTTCACAACCCGTACCCCACCACTGAAGTTAAGGCTCGGATCGCAGCAGCTCTCTCTTGCCAGGTCTCCTCTATCAATCATTGGTTCGTCAGCGCTCGTCGGCGGATCGGTTGGACAAAACTCTGTCGTGAACGTTTCTCCAATTGCAGGGCTGATATGCTCGACGCAGCTTATCGCGCACTGGTCAAAGAGGATCCGCAGCACCCACTCTCTCCCGAACTCAGACACTCCTTTGTTGAAGTGAAGGTAACGGCAGAAAGCCTCTATTCATCAACGTTTTCCAGGAGCGTTTTCGCAAGAGATCTGGACGCCATAGTAAAGGACATGACGGAGGGAGATGGGAAATCTGTTGAGGTTGGAACATGCGGCCGAGTCAACAAAGCGAACCTCTCGAAGGTGCGGAGAACTGAAACACGGAGAAGTCTTTCGTGACTGAAGGATCAACTTGCAGGCTGTTCAAGATTCATACCCCTCTCCTGATTCATCCATTACAGCATCCCCTCTACCTGCACTCGTTGGCTCTTTAACGGACGGGAACGAAGAAGACGAAAGGGATGTTGCACCTCCAATCATTGCCGGTTCCAAACGCAGCCGTTCGTCTGTGGAGCCAGTCGACCAGCCATCCTCTGCCAGTCGGCCCATCAAACGCCTACGGTATGTCTCCCGGCTTTTGCTGCAGATCAGTGATTGTGAATTCCTGTTTGTAGTGCTTCCGTGACATCTCGAACGTGCCTCCCGTCTCCACCCGCAAGCACGCATGGTGTTGACGAATCATCAGATCACAGCTCACCAGAACTTTCCACTGCTTCCACGCCACCTGAACCGAATAAAGAGTTACCATCTCGCAAGCGATGTCTTTCTGACGCGGATACCACTGAGTTACCGAAACATCCAAGTGATTCAATGGTTGCTTCACATCTCCAATCTCTCTCCAATCCGTTGTCTCGTCCTAACATGGAAAGCGAATATTCCATTGATGATTGGTTCAAGACCAATTTTGATGATTTGTTCACTTTTCCGCCTCCGGTTGACGCATCCCAGCCAGACTTTTCCGCGTCATGGGAAGTGGAGCTTTTCAAAGATTACAGTATCCCGGGAAACGAGATATATGCGCCGACGTGTTCGTCTGCTGGTGCGCGTCTACGCTCATTTACTACGCTGTAACTGATAGTTCTCTGTAGCAACGGTAAATACTCACACATCCGGACCAGCCGACTTATCCGATCTTGATAATCTGCTACAATCCATTAGCGGCGATACATTTTTCAGTCCCTCAGATAGCATGCTTCCATCCAGCGTAACTGGAAATGCCTACTTAACGTCTCTCGATTCATCGATACCCGACATCTCGCAGACTAACATAGATTGGACATCACTTCTTAATGGCATAGAAGCCTATCAACCCACCGTCTATCCCACATTTTCCCAATACCCCATCAGCTCTCATCCTCTACCGGAGATCGACCTCTCGATGCTACAGTTACCTCAAGTTATGCCAACTGTCAACTCGAGCAGCGACTTCGCAACGAAACAGGCCAAGTTGCACCAATTACACGCCATGCAAGAGGCTGTTTGGAGGATGGAGCAAGAATTGCGGTCAGAGGGTGTCGTAATGTGAGTAGAGAACATCTGTCTACGAACCAAAGAAATGTACTGAGTGTTCATAAGATGATCACCTCGTCCAGTACCAGCTTACGACCACCACCGATATATCATTATTCAAATATGTATCATCCCCACATTTTACATCTGTACACTAGTCACATCCGCATATCCTCATGTCCCTCAGGGTTATTAGAACTGCATCTGCCTCGGAATGCAATGTCATTGAAAGAATCCGATGTCGGCGCGAGTCTTGAACAACTACAGATAGGTCAATAACGACCTAGTGCCGCTCCGATACAGGCCCATCCTCCACCTTCCATCTCCCTACTTCTCGCATCGCCTGCTCGTCGCCCACTTGAAGATGTGGTGCATCCAATAACGCACCAAGCATCTGCCAAGGATCCTTGCCACCGCCGTATCGCAGAATCTCCGCTTTATATTTTTCTCCTAACTCACGATTCAGCGGTTCACCCGAAAAAACCTTGCGCCAGACATGCGATGCGATCGCGCGGTCGAACAAATACGAATAGTACGTTGCCCCGTATCCATACAAGTGACCAAACTGGGTCTGGAAGGACGTTCCTTCCGCGTGAGGGATGAGGCCACGGGTGTTGTACAGGTTCGCCAGGGTAGCCGTCGAATCAAACCCTGGTTCGAGAACGGCGGGGGAGTGATAAATTTGATCTAACACGGACAGCAAGATAGTCCCGTGCGTGTCGATAAACGTGCACGGATCTTCGTGGTGGTTGGGTGTCTGATTTAAAATCGAGAAACCATCCGTTTCGAAGAGAGAGAGGACTTTGGGTGAATTGAGGAAATATTCCATGAGGATGGACGGCAACTCCACGAAATCGGTTGCGCAGCGAGTGCCTGCAACATTGTGATACTCTGTTTGACCGATCATAGCTACGGCATCACCCATCAGCACCTCTGATGATAAATGTAAATGTGGCGAAATGAACCTACAATGCATTGCGTGACCCATTTCGTGAAATAGGGTCTGCACCTCGTGCCATTCTAGATACGTTGGTCCTCGGGCGATCGTAGGGCGGGTAAATTCACACAAAAGAACGACCAAGGGGAGCTGATATTCTCCGCGCATATTGCGCAGTTTATGCCGTTTGATGGCCTCGAAACTTCGTGAAGGGGCTAGAAACTCCTCGGTACCTCCGACCGCGAGATCACCACGTTCGTCGTCATCGTCCGTTCGTCGGGAACAGCGGACTGTATAGTGGGCTGCGCCGCACGACTTTCCGTTACGAGCGAAAAGGTCGGCGTATATCCATCCAATGACGCCAGAATCTTCGTCTACCACCTCCAGTTTGTGGACGTCAGAATGCCAGACCTCGCCAGAGGCCACTTCAGCCGGCTGCAACGATATGCCATAGAGATGCTTGAACAGCCGTGATAAACCCATGAAAATGCGTCCAAGGGAAAGAGGGGGTAATGGCACAGGAGGTTCTGGTGGTTCTGGCGGACAATAAAAAGATCTGTCCCAGGCTTGTATAATAGGAAGTGACTGAGTATTGAGGTGCGCCTGTTTCCGCAATCTGAGTGTATGCAAAGCACTGCGAGCGTGGATAGCTGTTCGATCCGAGAATGTATCCAAAAATTGTCGAACGTTCTCTAGAAGATGGTTAACCCATGTCAGGACATACCACCAAGCGGTCGTCAAAAAACTACTCACCCGGTGTCTTTGCCATCTTGTCACTAAGAGTCATACCAGAATAGCTGTCCCACCCAACGAGTCGGGCCAGTTCGGCGCGTGCGTGCAATAGTCGCTCTAAGCATTCTATTTGTCGTTGACTACTGGCATGTGAAGACATGTAGAGTTTTTGTCGTGGAGATTCGTTGGGAGCAGACGTCATGATCATATACGCTTGGTGAGATCCAGGATATACAAGAAGACTCTTCTGAGTAGACCGAGCCTGACGACGAAGCCTTGCCCCCATCCCGTCGTCCTTCAGACCATCTAATTCGGAGGGCTCGATAGCAGCTGGGGGACGCGGTGCAGACGCCTGAGTGACAAACTCGTGGCCGATGGTGAGGATCTCGGAAGACAAGGCAACAAATCGCCCTCGCTGCTCGGGGGGCAACTTGATTGCAGACTTCTCAAAGTCCCTCCAGAAAATTAAGGCTGTCTGGAGAGCCTCCTGACTGAGAGACTGGACGACTTCGGGGTCATGAAGAACGGTGCGCAGGATCTATGACGGTATTAACAACCAAAAGTGTTAGAAGATGTCGACTCGCCTCGTAGAGACCGACGTGGGTATTGAGTACGTTCATATACTCGCAGAGTTTCTCGTAGCTGTCATTGGCGCATTGAACCCAATGAGGGTCGGGGTGGGCATTTCGGAGAAGCTCTGCAAGGTCGATAACGCCACACAGAAGGTCGCTGAGCCTGTCCAGGTTTTTGACTACCTTGAAGAGCTCGGATCGCGACTGGTTGGCGCGTAGAATGCGGTCTGTCAAAAGCTGTGCGCGAATGAGAGTAGACTGGGCCAAAGCATCGAAGGCTGCAGGGGTGGTCAATTCTGGGTGCTGGAAGATGCCTGAAACGGACAGTGGTCGTGACTGCCTTTCGTTCTGTGGCTGATCGAAGAGGGAGACGAGTTCTACGTCGTCCGGGGAGGGGGGGATCGTGACCAGCGTCGTAGCGCTGCGGTGGAGGGAGGGCCGAAGAGGACGACCACGAAAGCGACGTGCTGGACGGTAAATGTTTCGCAAAGCAGTCTCTGTAATTCGCGCAAACATCACGACTAGTGAAGTGCAGTTCGAGCTCAAAACGTGTCGACTACCGACGATACTTTTTACATAAGGAAATTTCTCCTTCTAGTAGTAGTACGATATGTATGTATGTAGATACGTCGACAATAAATGCGATGAGTAGTAGACTATGCTGCTTCAACCAAAAGTGCTCGTGAGTGGTATGAAATGAAACGTAAACTGCCTCTTGATACAAACGCAATGCCGATAACACCAGAAAACCCATCAATCTCCACTAGACAGCACCGGTTGCTGCCCTTGCCCCACCACAAAACGCGCGGGTTCATCCACAGATCTGTCCACGTCCACCCCTTCGTGGGCTTCAGGTCCGGAAGGCGACCAACCGTTACTACTGCTGGTGTGTCCGTTCCCGTTCCCCGTCATCAAAATTTTGCTACCTATGGATGACGGAGCAGGTCCAGCAGGCCCAGCAATAGGCTCGACCGCATAGTACCAATACTTGCTCTTCTTCTTCCCGTTTACTTGTTCCATGGGGACCTCATCGGGTTTCACTACAGTGGCACCTTGATTTTCAACCCGGTGTTCGTTCTCCGGGAGTGCTTCTTCCGAAACAGGCAAACCTACGGTCCCCGAACTTGTCGTGCTCTCTTCCGTCCGCGCACGTTTCGGTGGCCGGTCTAGTTCCATGTCTTCCGAGGCTCCTAACCGACTTGACCGTCTTTCCCCCCGCCATTCATGCGCCGAAAAACCAGGTGAGCCACGTTTAGCCCTTGTGACTCTCGTAGATCTTCGCTGGGGATGTATCCCAGCTGCTCGACGTCTACCCCGCGTCTCCGGACGGAAATCAATGAAATTATCGTGGTCAAAAGTGTCATCGTCATCATTTTCGTCCTCGCACTTGTATTCATCGGTGTCATCCTTGCAAAGCAGATTAAATCAGCAACGAGGCTGATATGAACCTAGAGCAAGTGGCCTACCTCGCCACTGTCCTCGTCGTTGTACACGTAGTCTGGACGCCGCGTCTGGCGCCGTGTCCGCGTCTCCCTGATCTCAGCCTGAGCTATGAGGATATGCCTTTGTTCAATTTTTCGGCGGACTCTTTGCACGCGCTGCACGTCAAGTCAGCGTTCCTTTCAGTGTCCACCCCCTTCTATCTACGGAACGGAAAGGGAAACCAACTCACCGCTAGTTCAGCACTTATAGTATCAACGCGACTTTCCAGTGCTTCTATTAATGCCAAATGGGCCTGCTCTATCTTGCTCTTCTTGCGAGTCTGAGGGGCAGTTGCTTTAAGCGATTCAATGACAGCCAGGTACTCCTCCCGCGTGGAGGAAACGGTCTGGAATGTCGCCGTGATTTTCCATGGATTAGTCGACACATATATCCGCGGTGAATCTAAGATAGATTAGAAAGGCAGTCAGCGGGAATCCATGAAAAGACGGCTAATGCCGGATATCAAGGGGCCCAAAAAATGCGGCTTCACACCAAATACACGCAAATACGATGTGGGGCGGATACAACGAAATGAAAGACACACGGACCATCCGCAACCCAGTAGCGTTTTCTAGAGGTGTCTTGTCCCAGAGGAACGAGTTGCAACCTCTCTTGACTCTTGGCGTCGGATGCATCTGGTGGGGCATTCACGGGGTCTTTTTTCTTGTGCTTGTGTTGTGTCACGCCCCAAGCGCGATCGATTGTGTTCTTTACTTCCGTCGAATGCGCGAGCTGCACGTCCACAAGCAAGCGCAGGATTTTCAGCTGTTTCCGACCCATTGTTACGCGTTTAGGGGGTATTTGGCATGATTACGAGAATGAACCCACTTTCAGGCCCCAATCAGCGGCAAAAAAACCGCCTTCCAAAGTGGCAATGGGGTTCATGTTTGCTCCACGTTCGTCGTTCCAGAAAATGGTTCTTTCTGAGGTCTTGAAGGTATCCGCGAGGACGCTGGAGAGAGTTGACGATATCTGATCCACACTAGCAGAGCCCCGAAACGTTCTTCACGGTCTACACGAACCACAAAAGTATACATACCTCAAATTACGCGTTTGCGGACGCAAATGCAGTATGAATTGTTGGAGTATCTTGGAAATTACAGGGTCTGGCCCTGGCATCAAGAGAGCGTTTTCGAAACTGTCATCGGAAGAAATCGAGAGTTGTGGCAAGGGGAACGCGATAGACGTTCAAGCGAATGGACACTCACTCCGTCGGAGTCTCTAACCCCTCGACCTTGGAGCGCAGACCGGTGAACCTACAAATAAAGGCATATACGTAGAGGGACTCCCATCTATCTGCTGGATGGTTGGCATCGGAAGGTGGGCAGATGTGACCTTTCTTCTCGGTCTGCTGTACAGCAGACATGATATAGTTGAGGAAGGTGGAGGAAAAGGGTCAAGAGTGGTCGCGGACTTGTGAGCCGTGCCTCCGTAACTAAGTACTTATATCGAAAGCCAGCACAAATATTTCACAATACAAACCCATGGAGCTTTCCGAACATCTTACATTAATCTGCCCGATACAACGCGCGAGTACACGAATTGACGAAACGAGGACATAACACATAGCAATCGCCACAGGTGGGTACAATAGAGCACGCGGAAACAGTGGGCGAGGCGCTCGACGCGATTTATCCTGGGCCAACCTGTTGAAATGGAGTGAGAGCCTGCACGGACCACAAAGTTCACAATCGCACCTTTGGTATATCGTGGTGCTCGCTCAGTGATTCCAGCTTGGTGTTGAATTCATTGACGCGATCTTTATGTGTCTTGTGTGCTATCTTGGCTACTTTTCCGATGAGCTAGTAATGGGATGAGTATAAGGAGAAGAACATCGATCTGACGCTCGCTTACTCTGCGGCGCTGCGCTTCCTCAAATCGTCTCTCGGCATCTGTTTTCCTATCGTTTCCGTTGGAAAGCGAAGGGGAAGGAAGGTGGCTTGAGGATGCGGAACCTGGAGTGGAAGCGATATCCTCGGTCGATAGGAGCTCCTTGACTTGTTCACGGTCCCGCTCCGTTACCTCGTCGAGTTTCGATTTCGACTTGGATTTCTTCTTCCTGATGATCTGAGATATTGTCGAAAAGAGGAGGAGAGACATACTTCTTGACGATGCCTCCGTCCGCGACACCGCCCTTGAACTTGAGCGAGCCCCCGGGACGAAAGTCGTAGTCAGCCATAAGATGATGACGGAGTAGAGGAGAGAGGGTCTGCTGACGTAACACAACCCTTGTGCGCTTTGGACAAACACCGTCAAACAAATGAATTGGCGCAGAACATGGCGAGGTGATTTCGATGACCCATTGGCTTCGGAATGGCCATTCTATCGACACCACTTCAATATCTCACTTCGATACCCCCGGTCACACGCGGCTTTGTTACTGCAACCATCGCCGCGACTTCCTTGTACCTCTGGATCTGGTGGTCCACAGGAACCGTGTACATACCTTGGCTAACCCTCGTGCCAGGCTCTAGTCTCTTCTACCCATGGACTTTTGCCACCTCGGCTTTGGTCGAGGTCAGCGTCATCGAGGTATGTTCATGGTATCCACGACCTCGTTTTTCCTATACGCTTATCCTTCACAGCTGCTCGTGACATTGGCTGTCATACCAGCCTCGCTACGTTACTTTGAACGATTATGGGGCACAGTGGAGACATTGAAGTTTATCCTCGTCTGCGTTACAGTGCCGAATCTCATCGCATTTGCCTTTAATTGGATCGAATACGTTGCAACGATGAACGCAGACTTGTTCTTGTAAGAGTGTCCATGTCCACTCGGTTGATTGCGCTCTTACCTTCGTCAGGTATGGTATGCAGTATCACGGCCAGATGGCACTATTTACTGGCGTATTGGTTGCATTCACGCAATTGATACCTGAACACCAAGTACAGATATTTGGCTTTTTCAAAGTGCGCGTCAAGGCAAGTAACATACTCTATATTCTACGTGCTTCGTCAAATGACATCTACCTACAGACCTTACCAATGGCATATCTTACCTTCTCCTCTGTCATGTCAATCATTGGTTTCCAGTGCCCGTATATCATCATACAATTTGGCTGGTTCGTCTCGTGGATATATCTGCGTTTCTATAAGCGCAACACAGACGTCGGCAGTGGAACCAACACGTATGGCGACAGGAGTGAAACCTTCGCGCTTACGAGTTGGTTCCCTCCTTTCCTACAGTGAGTCCCGAAATATCTCTACAATCGTCGTATATCAAGGTCTCGTCTCTAGTCCCGCTTTAGCAGCACTCGGAAATGTCGTCCACAAAATGGCAACGCGATTTCATCTGATCCCATTGTCTGTGCCCCATGATATCGAGTCTGGACTCGGATACAGTCAGCTTCCTGGTGGTGCTCGGGCAGAGGCAGAGCGGCGACGGTATGCATACTGACTCTCAAGAATGATGCTATGTCTAACCTAAATCGCAGTGCACTCGCCCTCAAGGCGCTCGACCAGCGACTAGCCAATTCGGCTGTCAGCTCGCCCAACCAAAACGGACCTTCGACTTCACAGTCATCACACACCTCACTCGCGACATCTGCCCCACCTTCAATCGACCAAAAATCCAGCTCAGATGAGACAGATGGTGCTGAAATAGCTAGCGAAGAGACAGAAGGGAGATAGTGTATGAGAGCGCTGTTAAATAACACTGCGTAGGACAGTACAGTGACCGAAGAATCGACCGTTACATAATCAATACTTCTCAGACTCTCGAACATGGCTCGGCGACCGTCGACGGTGTCGGTCGCTTCCTTAGCCTCATCCAAGGCACCGTTGGAATCGTCTCTATCACAGGGTACACCCATTCTTTCCCCGCCCGAAAGCAAATTACTTCGAACGATTTCACAATCAGGCGGCCTCACTTCCAGCAAATCGGACAATGCTATTGACATCGAACCGGATGAGCTCTTTGCAAAATACACGATAGCAGAAGTCAAAACGAGGCAAGCTCAGCTGAGGTGCAGTGTGTCTCATTCATGCTGGACACGTTGATCAAATGTGTGTGCCAGGGCCGATGCCGAGGCAAAGCAAGAAGATCTTCGAATCATGGTTGGGTGCGTGGGGGTGTTTTGGAGGTGTTCTGTTCCCTGACGGTACTTGGAAAGCGTAGGGAACGATACCGTGATTTACTTCAAGCTTCTTCCTCAATCATATCCATTGCAACGTCTGTGAAGCGCGTAGAACAAGCATTAGAGGAAACCAGGACTGCGGTTCAGTCCCAAAGAGTGCCTAGCATCCAAAATCATGTCTCGCAAAGCGGCAAGGACGGCAAGTTGGCGTGACCTTCTTTTCCCGCGTGTCTTAACCCCCCAGATATCTAGATTCCCATTTGCAAATGCTACAGGTACTTTCTGCGCATATAAAACTACTCCTGGATGCGCCAGAGCATTTATGGCGTTTGATCGAACGTGAGAAGTACTTTCAAGCTGCTTGGCTGTTCCTTCTCTCGCGCGTCGTTCATCGAGCTTTGATCCGTGGTGACGCTGACGACGATGAGAGCTGGATGCAGCACGGCATTGACGTGCTGGTTAGCCACTAATTCAAGTTGCTCAACATTGTCTGACGAGCGTCACTACAGGAGCAGTTCCCTTTGATTCAGCGACAATGGGAGACCGTATCTCATTTCCGTACTCAGATCATACACAGGGCAACGTTGTCACTGAGGCTATATGATAAAGCTTGCGAAGTTTGTCTATTTCTCCGTTGTTTCTTCAGACTATGACGTCGTTTGTCTCAGGAAACCTGTGCTACCCTTTTAACACTTCATATTCTCGACTCACGACCACTTGCGGAGACCTTAACGATTTACCTCTCCCAACGGACACGAACTCTGAACGCTTTACTTTCCAAAGGAGTTGATATCCCCAACAATGGCCCGCCCGTCAACAGTCGACCCCCAGGGGCTCAGAAGATTTCTGAACGGGCGACAAAAATTGCTGCAATGGCTGTCAAGGATTTGACACGGACAACTTTAAAGGCGGTTTCACGGACACTTTGTACTGCACGGGCTGTTTTTGCGTCGTCATCCACGTCCCGTTCTCTTGCCGTGGTTGTGCTAGAGAGCATACAGTCTGAACGTTCATTTCCCCCTCCGGTCAACCTTCCTGTCGAGCTACTCTTAGACACTCAGGCGGTTCTAAACTCACTTCCTTCGTCTGCTTATGTTTCTCTCCTGCCCGCTGATATCCGAGCATACCGACCCTTCGTTGACCTGTCATCTGGTTCGTCTTCACTTCCACAGGAAGTGTTACGTGATACACTGGGCAGTTGGTTTGGTCAATCCATAGCAAACCTCCGTGGGACATTCGACAAGTGGCTTGCATCGCTCGATGTAGTGAGTGCCGTTTGGAAGGTTCGGTCAACCCTGCGGAAGTGGGCGATACATTCGGGCCTCGAAGCATCCGAAGTAACTAATCTCACCGAGCTCCTGGACGAAGTATTGGGCAAGCGTATTACGAGCATTTGGAAGGCGGTGCTTCTACGTGCAGAGAATGAGTTCCTACAGGCACTTACGTCTCTGGAATCCGACGAGGGTGCGGAAGCCATCTAAAATTCGTTTTATCGTTCGATACTTACATTACCCAGACATGTTTGCGCCGCTTTGCAGCTTGTACCGTTCACGGTCAGGACTTCATCCTCCTTCTGGCACAGGGCCTTCACCCTTTAGTCCTGATTTCCACATGTACAAGGAAACACTGACACGGCGACTCGATGGGAGAGCCCCGCGGCTGCAGGAAGCTTTGGCAACCCTAGAAGATGCTGCTGCCTCGGTGCAAAAGGATATGTCCAGAATGTTTGCAGATGGTGAAAGTAGCCAGTACGTTGCGACGACTGAGAGCCTCCTACGAGGTTCATATTTCCTCTCCTACAGGAGATTGGTTGCCGACCTTACGGGAACGTACCGTCCGGAGGCGCAAGCATTGTGTGTCAGAGTGGGGTCTGCACTCAAAGCTTCTTCCGAGGAGCTCATCGCTAATCGTGGTAGGCTGGGTGTTTTCCGACATGCCTTACACTGAACCATTTTCGAAGGCATCAATATGGCGATGAGCAGACTTGTTTTCTATGCGCACGTGGCGAAAGAGCTCTCTACTTCATCTTTCGTTTGCAATGTCGGGTGCGACGAAGATGTAGCAACCAGTGAGTTGCTGAAATGTGTTCGCTTTGTGAAGTATTCACGCCGTATTCACGAGGCTTTCGAGAGGAGATGAATGTATTGTTTGAGCGAATTGTGACATGCTGGGAGGAATATCTCGTTTCCGATATGGTGTCATACTATGCCCGAAACGCAATATCACACTCCGGTACGTTACTTGTTCGCTGTTGGGCTATGCTAATTCTACAACAGGTTTTATGCGTAAACACCCATCTCCGCCGATGATGGAATGTCTATACTCGCTTTCTTCGTCCATACATAACCTGGGCATGAGTCATCACCCGTCATTTCAGATGGCCATCGCCCAAAGGATGATAGCTAAATTTTCGGCCGCGTTCACGCGGAGCATAGACGATGAAGGCGCTCTGGACATGGTCCAGATTCTGTATGACCTTTCATTCCTCCGCCACCTGGCCTCCAAATGGAAACATTCAGAAGTGGCAGTGTTGGGGCACGCCGTCGAGCGATTACAATCACACGTTATGTCTCTCTTACCTGACTCTGTGGGATAGCCCCCTAACGTCCTAGCGATGTTCAGTTGACAGATTTTTCTCAACATGACGCGGACCGCAGTGCGTCAGACTGCCTCTCGAGAACACGAATGCTTATCGCGGCCCTCCTACCTCCCATACCCGAGCCGGCTGAAGTTACACCCGTAGAGAACGGCGAAAAAATGACTGGCTCACTGAAATATGGCGTGCCTGTGATGAATTCTCAATTTGTCCCTGCTGTTGAACTTGCTCCGCCCTCGTCGCGGTTCCCTCTTTTACTTATTGATGTTCGATGATTGATGAAAAGGAGCAAATTTGTCGTGTACGGCGCGTGTCCTTTTGTGTTTATCTTGCCTCACGCAGTCACTCATTTATCTAAACTTGAAACGACGAATGCACATTACTTCTTGTGATCGAATGTTCCTGTTTATGGCCGCTTCTTTGATTTGGCTACTATCGAGTCGGATCTACGAGGATCTACGTGGCGCCTCCGGTGAGTTTTAGAAAGGGGACGGGTTATATATCCTATCAAGGCAGTCTCGAGATTTGAACATGCTACCCACTATCGTCTACGCGGTCTATAAGACGCCAGCTATTTATCAGGTAGATCTCATACATCCGCCAGGACTGTCCGACAGCCTTATCTCCATGCTCTTCTCTTGATCCCTCGACGTACATTCGCTGTTCGTGGGTATTATGTCCGGTACGTACTCTGATGCATTCTAGTGTTACGATAGACCTACCATTGCTACCGCAGACAACCTATACCCGCTTGATCTCCAGCATTTGGCCACTGTGTACCTTGCTTTACTCATAAGTGGAGGGCAGATTGGTCTTCCGGTTGTAGTGTTTACTGCTTCGATGTGCAGGAAGGTGACCTGGCACCCGACCATCACCAATTTCTGCATCACCTGGATTGTCTACTCAATCATCCACTGTTTGTAGTAAGTGACGGGACCACTTGTAGATGCGACGCGACTCATCCTTAGAGCAGCCTGTACGCTGGGGCTGGTCAAGACAATCGACATCTAGAGATCTGCATGGCACAGGCCAGCATGATCTATGGTGCAGCTCCCATGTATGTCACGTCTCTGACGATTGTTGGTATCCTATAGACTTTCGCACCGTTACTAGGGCAGTGGTTGCTGGACTAGCGATCGTTCTCCACGTTAGTCGAGCTAAAGCGTACCTGCATGTCACTGATGTTGTTTTGTAGACATGGTCAACGTTGCAGTGTCCGCAAAGTACTGTCCTTGGCCGCATTCCTCGGTTGCTGTACTTGATCCTAGTATGCGGTAGCAGTCTGTCTGAGAAGCTCTCATTCTGATGCCTCGTGTGCCAGATGCTCGGCACCCCTTACCTGGTGTTCTTCGTCTTTTCGCTGGTTGCTGGGGCTGTGAGTGGCAGGCTGCATATACGGACAGCAACTGATTAAACCTTGACTTAGCTTGTCATGTCACAGCCGCAGTCGGTGGGTTCAAACGGGCTATATTGCATCATTCAGGTCCATCGGCCGTCCGTCGTTCCATCGTTCTGCGCCGCAATAATGGTCATAATTCTCGCTTTGGAAGGTATGATGCTGTGATAGCTTGTCCAACATTCTCTTCACGATAGAATCATGCTAGCCATCATATCGGTTCAATACTACCGACAATGGAAGATCATCAGGACATCTTTTCCTCTCGTCACCCGGAGGCCATCACGTTCACTCTGCTTTCGGATTGGCCTTTTTTGCCTCCATTCATGTGTCATTCTCACGTAAGTCTGCCTCACCTCAAGTACGTGCACCTAACAAGCAGAATCAAGTTCCGCGTTACTTTCTCTGAGCAACGTGCAAACAGAGGTGACATATATGCTCCCAGCCGCTCGTGAGGTCTGTTCATCGTCGCACCATTCATGCCACTCACCTCAATTCCAGTTCCACTGGTTGCACTCGTCGTCTTTGGCTCCAAAGAGGTACGTTGTCGTAGTGGAATGTTGTCTATATTCTGAGCACGATGCAGGGCGTAATATCATTCTGGACGACCGTTCTGCGCGGACGAACACACTCGAGCTCGTCACTCGAATTGGAAGTGCCGAGTGCCAGAGTTGCTTCAATATCCAATCCGATGTTGATGCCAGCTGAGCTATCTGAGGAAATGCCGGGAGAATCCAGCGCGCCAGTATGACACGGTTCATTATCGTGCAACTCCCTTGCTCGCAATACGAAGGACGCCATATGTATTGCACTTAAATTGGTTCGGCTCACGGGATGAGCGACATTGCACCACAGGGCAATGCAGAAAGAGGCAATAATGGTCCTTGTTGACGTAAGGAGCGAGATACAAGGGATCGGAGAATCGAAGTAGAAGACACGAGGCAAAGACATGAGTGAGCGGTAGACTATGCACCACCACTGTTGTCAACGGGTCAGTACGACATTGGACATGAATACTAGTAGGGTACTCACACAAGTATGTTGTTTCTAAGTATGATATTTGAGATAGGCGTAAGACACGAGGGGAATGAAATACTCACATTGGGATGTGGATGAGTTTGACAAAGTAGCCAATGAATCCCATAACAGCAAAGCCAATTGCGACCGCTCTGCAAATTTGAATGAACTCTAAAAAGAATGTGCTTTAGTGGTTGGTCTTGAGAAGAGGTTGGACCTAATACCTTTTTGTGAAGGTTTCGTGCAACGTGTCAGAAACTGTACAGCTCGTGAGCAACTGTTTACTGCGACAGCTACAGAGTATGACCGACCTGGTTTCCATCCCTGATAAATTGCTGGGGAACGTCCATGAATTCCTTGAGTTTGTCTGACATGGTGGCCTTTGGAGGAATCGTTCAAGCAAACGTGTCCAAACCTAGTTCATCTTCCCACGACTTTACTCTTCTCGAGTCCGTTGCAAGGTATCGTTTCCGTCGAAGTGGCTACGCACACATTCACGCTAAATACTCTACCAGAAGGACCACAGGACGCATAGACGAATTTTGTGCGCATGAATGTCCTTGAGCCGCGCTTCTTCTCAATTAGAACGGATCGCAATCACCGTTCACCGCTTGGTCACTCGTAGCACCTTCAAGCAACGGACCGTAATCAATCCGGGTATCAGAAGATGGCTGTCCGTGACGCACACACGACTATCATACCATTCCGCAGGCCCCACCGGCCTTTCTGGTGATTTACCACGAGCTACGTCGACCAAGTTGGCCGTAATCCATACCCACATCAATCAAATGCTCAACTCCCTGCCAGAGAGCCCTACTGACAAACCTGCTTTGTCGGCGGACGAAGTGATGCACGTCCTTGGCACGCTTGGTCTCTCCGCTAGACAGCAAGACTTGGCCTTGATCGAGAAAATACTCGGCCAGCTGACTCCTCTTTGCGGTCTTCGCGTCGACGCAGACGTTCACAATCATATCCTTCGAGGGCTACTCAAGAACGGCAACGTCCAGACCCTCCTCAACTGGCTCAGCCAAATGCACGAAAAGCCGGGACGCGTCAGACCTTTTCTCGAGCACTGGCACGCGTTTCTGGAGTACTGCGCAGACAATGGCCAACCCAAAATCATACGACATGCATTGTCGAAGATGGCTCATTCTGGACGCAAACCAAATAACTATACCTTTCGGATATTCTTCAGGGCGTTGTTCAACTCGGGTGCTCCTGTTAACGAGTTCTACAGCGCTTTCGATCGAATAGAGAACTATGCATTTCGCTATGACGAGACCCTAGCGCAGATGCTTTTCGAAGGCTTTATGAAGCTTAACGAGCCCCAACAAGCAACCGAAGTGAAGGGGGAATTCCAGCGACGATTTAGCAAGCGCGTCGTCAAGTCCACGGCCATCCAAGCGGAGTGGGAGGAAAGCCTAGAGAACGAGGTTGAAAAGTGTGGTATTACATCGGCGGTCAGGCTCTGCGAAGATTTTCGAAAGGAGGGGTACAAGGTCACGCCGCATACCCTTACTGTAATGCTCCGCTCCAGTCGCCAGGTTGCCGATTTGGAGTATGCGGAGGAGGCCTTGCAGATGAAAGCTGGTCCCCTGCAATGGTCAATTCTGGTCAGCAACGCCGTCCAGGTAGATGACCTTGACGGTGCTCATTCAATCTATCATCAATTCAAATTGCGTGGGTTAACGCCGGATGCCCCTCTTATCCAACCACTCATAGCGGCTCTTTGTGATTCTGCCTTTCGGAGCAACGATGACGGACTGATAGATCAAGCACTACAACTCTATCGAGAGCTTTCCCATGCCGTCTCGCCATCGTCTTCCGTTGCTACCACGACACGACAATTTGGTCGTCAGCGTTCACTAGGGCCTGACGCCTACATGTACGGGACTCTCCTGCGTGCCATGGCGAACTCGGCCGACGTACAAGAATATTCCCAGCTCGCCCTTGATCTTCTCGCGGACATGGAAGCCCGAGATATTAAGCCCGACGGCCCTATCGCCGTCGCCTCGCTTGTCGTCATGGCCATGCGCTCTGCGTCCAGTTTCGACGACGCCCTCAACGCGTACAGAAAAGTCTTGGGAAACGAAAACCCAATGAACGTCGGCGCTAAAGGGTATCGTTGGATTCTCTACACCCTCTCCCGCCTCTCTTTTGACCACGAACACGCCCTGCCGCCCATCTGGCACTACTTTGAGATCGTCAAAGACATGCGCCGGTCGGGCGTCGAGATCACTCCCTACGTCTATGCGTCGCTTCTCAGGCGGCTTGCCAAACTCGCTGAAGGTGTCTCGGAAGAGGATAGACTGGGACTTGCAGCATCCGTTCGAAGGGTACATGACCACCTTACCCTGGACCCGTCTATCACCCCTGATACCCTGCTCTGGAACCAGCTGATGGACGCATACCAGCGCATCGGTCTCTTTGCCGAGGCGTACAGGGTTTGGGAGGTGCTCCTCATCAGCGAGACATACGACCACGCGAGCGTGTCGATCATCCTAGACGCATGCGGGTACGCCGAGGCATGGCTGCTCGCAGAGCAAGTGATCAAGAAGCTCGCCGAGCGGTCCTTTCCCCTTAACCAGGGCAACTGGAACGCATATGTGGAGTGCATGTGTCGGAATGGGAGGTTGAATGATGCGGTCAAGATGGTCTGTCTGGAGATGGGCAAGGATCAAAAGGACGTCAAGCCCAATCTGGCCACTGCTCAGGTACTCCTGACATTTGCGACGAGGACGAACCAACAGGACGAGGTCGCTATGCGCATACAGCGGTATCTCCCCGAGTTGTGGGATTGTCTCCCTGCTGATATTGGAGGTTTCGTTATCAAGCCAGGGGGAAACATGGGGCTGGCAGGCACAAATGTAAAATAATCGTTAATCGTCTATGAATGTCATCGAGCGAGCCGGGGGGTGGTAGGTACAGTCTAAGTGGTATCATACAGCGCGTGTGGTTGAACATGACGCAAACGATGATAAGGTCTGATGAGAGAGAAAAGAAACCCAGTATGTCACCTCGAAGTGTCACATCTATAGTGTCTAGAAAAATGATAAAAGTATTTATGAGGAGAACGCCAGTTCTTCCACCGTGCGGCAGTCGCACTAGAAATCATCGAATGAGTAATGAAAACGTAACACCGGTGAAACGCTTAAACTTACCACAAGGTTGAGGTCGCCGAAAGCTTTAGCCACATCAGTCAGTTGAGACGACGAAAAATCATGTAAAAGTACTCACCATCGTCAATACGGGAGACCGTCGGCCAAAATTTCTTCTCTCGCAGCCAGGGCATTGGGTAGGCAGCCTCCTCGCGAGAGTATGGACTGCAGCAAGAAGTTATCAGCATTGTCGGCCATGGTAAAGGGGTGAGGACGCACCGGTTCCATTCCTTGTCGGACAAGACCATGGCGGAGAGCGGATGAGGAGCATTCTTAAGGAGGTTGTTGTCCTTTGGCTGTTTTCCCGAAATAATATCATCGACTTCCTTGCGAATTTGAATCATGGCGTCACAAAATCTGCATGAAACAAACGAATCAATGAATCGTGAATATGACCTCTAGGCAATACGAATTCCGACCTGTCTATTTCCTGAAGAGTCTCGGACTCGGTAGGTTCTATGAGCATACACGTCGAAATAGGCCATGAGCAAGTCGGTGGGTGGAATCCGTAATCCTTTTATCCACATATGATTCAGCCTCAGCATACACGGTCGGGTCAGATATACCCACCTGCAATCTCTTAGCGAAATCAATGACCTTCAAACCAGCAGCCTTATCAAATTCGGCAAGATCAATCAACAGTTCATGTGCAACACGGCCGTTAGCATTCTTGAACCGCAGAGTATAGTGTCCCGCAAGCCTTTGGGCCATATAGTTTGCGTTAAGAAGTGCAACGTTGCTTGAGTGGGAAAGACCACTGCCGCCCAGCATCTTGATGTAGGCCCAGGAAATTAAAAGGATGGAGGCGCTTCCAAATGGCGCCGCGGAAATTGCATCTATTGCCTTGTCCCCACCGGTTTGGACGAGCGGGTGGGAAGGCAGGAATGGAGCAAGATGCTCAGCAACACAGATAGGACTAAAGAAAATAGATAAGATTCGCGTATTGGTTTAAATGTTGCCACTTACCCCACTCCGGGGCCCCCGCCGCCGTGAGGACTGATGAATTGGTCAAACTCGCTTCTCGAAGAATGATGAGATACGCCTACATAGCAAACGTCTTGTGGAGGTTGAGATGGCACACATCTCCACCACATGTAGCGGGATTCGTCAACCCTACCTGAGCATTCAGGTTTGCACCATCTAAGTACACCTGTCCGCCGTTCTCATGGATAATCTTGCATGCCTCTGCAACGCCATCCTCAAACACACCAAATGTCGAAGGGTACGTGATCTTCGGAACAGATTAGGTTAGTCGGTAGGTATGGGAAAGTGGGACCCACCATGAACGCAGCCAAGTTGTGTTCGTGCTTCTCAGCCTTGGCCTTTAGATCAGCGAGATCAAGGTTTCCATCCGCATGCGTCTTGACAGGGATGACCTTCAAACCAGCCATAACAGCGGACTACAGCTATAGCGTGAGCTCGACGCGCTTTTTCTACAAGGGTCCGACGTACAGCGGGGTTGGTTCCATGGGCGCTTACAGGAATCAAGCATATATCACGGTGACCCTCACCACGCGACTCGTGGTACGCGCGAATGATGGTCAGACCAGCATATTCTCCAGCAGCACCTGAATTGGGTTGTACAGAGCAGGAGTGGAACCCGGTAATCTTGCAAAGGTCCGTCTCGAGTTCCTGCGCACAACATCAGTCTCATAAACAACACCAGCGACAGGTTCGGACGAACCTTGATTATCTGCTTATATCCCTCCACCTGGTCAACTGGAGCAAACGGGTGCACTCCCCCAAATTCCGGCCAAGTCAGTGGAATCATGCTGGAGGTGCTGTTTAGCTTCATAGTACAGCTGCCAAGAGGGATCATGGTATGGACGAGCGACAGGTCTTTGGATGCAAGGTGGAAGATGTAACGGAGCATCTCGGTCTCGGAGTGGTGCGAGTTATACACAGGGTGGGGAAGAAATTCAGATGTACGGACAAGCGACGAAGGGATGGCAGTGGCGGTGGGCTCGGAAATGCTGGCAAGAACCCCTGTAGAACCCGAAGTGGCCATGGCGAATATGCTAACCAGTGTTTTCAAGTCCTCGTGTCCGATGGACTCGTCCAGGGTGACGCCAACGTGTGTACTGTCCACCCTCCGAAGATTGATGAACTTGAGAGCAGCTGCAGCGTGGACGATCTCTGCATTTTTGCAAACCGGAGACACGTCGATAGTCAAGGTGTCGAAATAGGCATCATTGACGACCTTGAACCCAAGACGTTCGACGCTGGCGTGGAGAAGTTGCGTGAACAAATGAACTTTCTTCGCAATGCGCGCCAGGCCGACCGGACCATGGTATATGGCATACATGGCAGCCATGTTTGCGAGGAGAGCCTGGCTAGTACAAATGTTGCTAGTTGCCTTCTCTCGACGGATGTGTTGCTCTCGAGCTAATAATAAGCGTGAGCTTTTATTTCATGTTCGAAGCAAAGTCACTGACTCTGCAACGCCAGTCTGTACGCTGAATTACCCATCGTGTCCTTGCTCCGCCCTATCAACCGACCAGGCATCTTCCTCTTGAGACTATCCGTTACGGCAAAGAAAGCGCCATGAGGACCCCCATAGCCTGCTGGAACACCAAAACGCGCCGAATTTCCCAAAACGATATCAGCACCCCACTCGCCAGGTGGGGTCAGCAACGTCAAAGCAAGCAGGTCGGTAGCACAGACGACAAGTGCATCATTGGCGTGAACTTGGTCTGCAAGTTGCCGATAGTCAGAAATTTGGCCATTCACGTCAGGGTATTGGAGCAAAACACCGGCGAGGTCGGTGCGCAACTCTGGGTCGTTGAGGTCGGTACGGAAGTCGCCGATGACGAGACGAATTCCAAATCCCTTGGCGCGCGTGCGAAGGACGGAGATAGTTTGTGGAAGCACGGCGTTATCTACGAAAAATGACCTGCGCTTCTGGCCGGAATGAGCGAAGGCCATGACCATGCCTTCGGCCGCGGCAGTTCCCTCGTCCAAAAGGGAAGCGTTCGCGATATCCATGGCCGTCAGGGACGCGATCATTGTCTGATAATTGACGAGGGACTCGAGTCGTCCTGTTGCTAAATTTAGCCTTGATAATGAAAAAGTGGTCGCACGACCTGACCTTGGGCTATCTCGGGCTGGTATGGCGTGTACGGAGTATACCAGGCGGGATTCTCCATGACCTGTGATAGCGTCAGACAAGTGAAGAGGGAAGAGATGAGGAAAGCTCACGTTGCGGAGGATGACAGGCGGCACGACGGCATTGTGGTATCCCATGCCGATGTAGCTCTTGAACTGGCCGTTCTGCTTTCCGAGGGCCTTTGCGCGAGCGTGAAGCTCGGACTCGCTGAGGGCGGGCATGGACGTATTGTTGATGGTGGTAGCGGGGATGCGAATGGCTGGTGGTACGGTAGCGGCCAAGAAGGCGTCGAGGGAGTCGTAACCAAGCTTGGAGAGCATGTACGACGTCTCATGGTCGTCTGGACCGACGTGCCTGTCTGTGAAGGTGTCGAGGGAGTCAAAGAGGGAAGAGGGTGCCTTGGCCGTGGCGAGACATCGGGCGGTGCGCCTTTGGATGGCAGAGAGGTAGGCGAGTCTGAGAGCAGATGCAGAGCGCAGGGCTGCCATGTGAGAGGAATGGGAAGAGGGTAAAGGAGGGAACCGGTTGCGAGAGGAGATATAATGGTGGATATTCACCGAGCCAGGTTCCGACACCGAGTCGATTACGCTTTTGTGTGACTGCTGTCGGATCTGAGAATCACCTCATGCGTGACCGTGTCCATCGTTTGCCTCGTGCTCGCGCTGTGCTCATAGTCAGTCGTAGCCTCCAACGGTGTCGACGGTAAGCATGAGAATGTGGATGACGGCGACGAGGACCAGTCCATGCTCGGGGTCGCACATTATCACCATACAAAGAAAAAAACTTTTTTGATCTAACAATTTCCTTTTATGGTTTATCTATCTGCCACGCGAGCGAACGTGTCGATCACCGTTCATCTATCGCGGCAAAAAGCTGTGTAGTAAAGGCAAAAAAAACATGGCCAGCACAACGGGCACTCATCCTCTCCTCTAGCTTGACCTACTCGAGAAGGTTCACTCTTTGACGTGATAGAAATGCAGTCGTATACCATACGAGGATACGACCACGGAAGCGGAACGCCGTGGTAAGCCCATTCCATCAAGGCCTGGCTTAGCTCCCAAATACTGCAAGCCCAGGCCACACGTTTCCCCCTTGTTGCCGAACGTCACGGCATTAGTGCGAGGCCATCGGCGCAACCGTAGCGAATGAATCCGATTACATCCTCTCCTCTGTCACTGCTCCCACAGGGTCAACACTATCTGTGATTCGCATTTATTCGGATAATTCAACTCACCGCGGGTCTTCCTCCTCGTGTCGCTCATGCACACCCTGCACGCCATCCTTGTCCACAAGTCGGGCAACAACGCGCAGTGCCTCCTTGGCAGTTTGCGCACTGCTTTTAGTTATCTCTGCTTCATAGTACGATATCATTGACAATACACGTTTCAGCGACCTTGACGCCGACTCTGACCGGAGCGATATCCTCCGGTCTGTTGAGCCTGGCTGCATCAGCGTTTGCAGAATCTCCGTCTGCTTTCGAATGACGTTTGACGATCGAACCAACTCGTACTGTTCCAAGTCTATTAACAAATAAACTTTGGAGATAACAAGCGTGACGTACGACAAGTACGTGAACGTCACCCGGTGTCGGTGAGAGAATTTCCGTTTTTGATATTGCAAAGTCCACCAATCGGAGCGTCTCCAGTAGGTTTGAGTCGGGTGCCCAAATTGTACATAATAGTTTGCGTCACCCACCTCTTGTACGAGATTTCCGACGCCACCCATCGTGGTAAGTTGATCTAGCTTGCTGGCTAGGAATCCAAGCATGGCAATAATCGCTTTCCAAAGTTCCAACCATTCATAGTCTGTGACTCTCACATTGAGGAGTAGTACACAGAGGGATATTAATAGCACCCACTTATCCGTATCCGTACCTTTTGCAGGTACCAGATAACGCGATAGCACGTCGAGATACACGTGCTGCCCTGATGTTAGATACTATGTTGCCAGATAACAAGTCAAAAATGACCCACGTATATGTGTACACTTCAAGGCGTTTGTGGAGATTATGTCGAAGCCACAGCACGCAACAATCAAGCAACGCACAAACCGGCGGACGCGTTGACACAGGGATAGGCGACAACGGCACTCGCTACATTCAGAAGCATATATCGAATAATCCGGACGGTCTCGGAAGAAATGACTCAGACATACCTGACGACAAAGCCTGATGGGTTGCACAGCCTGTCCGCAAAATACATCCATCACCCTCGGGTTTTCGGCCATAACCAACAACATATTCATCGCGAGATTTCCATACGCCATCGCGCGCGGTGAAGCAGACGACGTCCCGTGCGTCAATAAATATGACGATAATGATAAGATGGTATACGAGAGTGGTGGGATCTTGGACGTAGTCGTCCCTTCGTCATCGGAATGGGTTATGTCCGTGAATACTTGCGTGAAAAGTGGATTGAAAAAGAGAAATTCGAAAAGGGGGAGAAGGGAGACGCTCGCTTCGATAGGCCTGCAAATCGCTGTCAAAGTTGGGAGGTGGAAGGGAATAGTGCGCTGACTGATTTTTGAACAATTCCCTCGGTGGGTCTAAAGGTTGCGAGGAGAATGCACGGTCCGGTCTCAGGGACGTGATCAATGTCCCAATCGTCTTCGCGAACGTGGGTATCGAATCATCCGAAATCTCCTGGTATGTCCTGGAAAAGGCCAAGAACGAATTTCAGTATCCGTTCTGCGTTTGAAGCACCACGGGTGTACCTGACGGCAGCATCACAAGCGAAGTTCCCCGCCCAACATATCTTCTTCATCAATTCGATGTCGTCGGTATTCCGGATGTGTTGAAGGTACGGATTGAGCTTTGCAGCATCTGATCTATGAAAGTTGGCGAGAAATGAAAGTAAGAGGGTTGCCTCAAACGTATAACGTTCCGTTTCAGGTGATTTGATGAGCTGCAGAACGGATCGTTAAGTTGGCTCTAGTAGGTAGGTCAAGTTCATCAACGTACGTTCACTAGGGCAGGGAAGAGGTCTCTCCGGAGGAGGTACGCGCCGGGACTGAGCTGGCTAATGCTGCTGACGTATACAATGGTTAGCTGAAGGACTTGATGTTGCATAGTGGCTTCGGTGTATTATCAGTATCACGAAGCAAACTAGGCGTCACGCCTGGACCCAAACGCACCAGGAGCCTTATCGTCCCCGAGAATTCGATCAACCATATCGACGAACTCCTGTGAGAGCACCATGCGTCAACAGCCGAGTCGCGGGTAGCTAGTCGCACCTCACCATGAACACCCTGTCACTTTCATTGATTTCACCAGCAAAAACGACCATAGCCTCCCACCCTGCGAGATTCTTTGCCAATATGCATCGCAGCACGACGGACAGCGTCTCGATCGCCCGCAGCCGGACGACCGCATGCTCGTCGTTGCTAGCTGCGAATCTGACACACGTTACGAAGAGCAAACTCAGAACGGACTACTAACGAGACAGCGTCCGCAGCTCGTCAGCATACACGAACGGAGTCGCAGTGACTGACCTTGTGTACGTGTATACAGTCGTCTTTGGGCAAGGCGGTCAGGAACTTGGTCAGGAAGTCGCGATCGAGTTCGAGAGCGAAGAACGCTCGCCAGAATTGGCGTTCGGTATCATTGGGAGATGTCTGGGCTGGGCTGAGACCCTGGACTCGGGTCATGAGGACAAGATGTCATTGCCATAACAGAGAGGCTTGCCTGGAATATCTTGTTCACTGTCGTAGCATACCTTGAGCTCAGTTTCATGAGAGACGTGGTGTGATGACGTGTGAGGTTGGCACTGCTCCTTCCACGATGTCGATGCAGTCCCACCCATCTGTGAGTACATCGGGTAACATCCAAGACCCGCTCAACACCCTCCCTAGCACCCCCGTCTCGCAGAGCTCATCAACAAATACCCAAACTCTGCTAGTGCGCTCTTCCAGACGTTCAACGATGTCACCCTAGGTATGCCTTTCCCCTTGTAAACCAACCAGAACCAACATCGTGACGTGCACATAGCACAGAACTGGACAGACGTTCAACTGCTCGAGCTACAAAAGTGTAGACGTGGCGCGATCAAAGGACTCAGGCCGTCACTTGTGCGTACCATCCGCTTTGCGACATCCCAGCCCTGATCGCGCCTTTCATCGTAACAGACTGCGGGCGAGCCGCCGTCATCATGTGTCGTTGTCCCTTGTGGACTTGCCGAATCTATCAGCACGTCATGGTACGTTCGAGTGTCCCACTAAGTAGTTCTCTCCACCCACTTGCCTCTCTCAGGATCCGTGATGCGTTCGCTGCGCTGGATAAGCAGCTCGTAGACGCGCCAGAAGCGCTTTTCATAGCGATCTGTTCCGAAGACTCGTCGATCGTGTATTATAAGATCAGCAAAGGCATAATGAAACCCCAAGTTTGAGAGGTTGTTTGCTTGGGTGACGAGGTGGGGATCACAGCCAAGACAGCGATGGTATACAAACACTCTAGGGCGTCCGACTTTTATGCTGGCACTTCCCAAATATCTACTACTATAGCAACCCATCGAATCCTGCGTCGACCATCTCTGCGATCCAACTCGCCAGCGCCTCGTCCTTCATCCGCACACCCTCCAGCATCCTTCTCACACCAACAAATGCCTTGCGTCCTTTCCTCTCCCCTTCCACCTCTCCCCCATAGTCCTCGTCCATCGTCTCACCTTCGGTTTCCTCCACCATGCCAGGGAACCCGAACCGCTCACTGTTTGGACGAGGTGCCAAGTCCGACGCGACGAACGAAGTGTGAAATAGAATGCGAATGATAAGCAGCGCCGTGAGAGAGCTGGATGGAGGATCAACGATTGGGCGGGGGAACTTGACCGACGTTGACCGTGGCGGAGGTGGTGGACGTAAAGTCGGATTCGCCAGCGGGTAGTTGTCGTCCACAGCGATCGTAATGTTGTCGTCTTGCGACGGGTGTTTAGCGGGAGGCTGCGAGCATGGTATGTGTGTGAGGACGTGTAGTCTCAGATGTGTTTTAGGCATTCGCGTAGCACCACAAGTAGACCAGAGACACGATGCATGACTCGCTTCGACGTCGTCGACGTGCTGGATAAGGTGGTCGTATAATTCACCAGCGCTTGAGCAAGGAGTTTCGTTACATTGGGATCTCTCCCATTGACATTTGAATCGCTGTCTGACCTGCGTTTCCTTTCTCCGACTAACGCCACGGACAACGAATCTTTGGGGTGGACCAGGAAGCACCATAGCCTGTGCTTGTGGGAACACGACGTTGACATTTTTGATCACATCTGACGCCACGAGCACCGGGAATAGCTCGACGTGTGGTGTGAACGCATCTTTATACAGGTTCCAAAAGTCGACTTGCGTGAGCTCGCCGTCCGGTTCTGCGACGAACATAGTTTTCATCCTGACACCACAAGTGAGCGCAATGTATGCAACACTATCAAAGAGACGTACCATTCGTAACACCGCGCTGGCTCCTGTATGGGCAGTAGTCGATCCAGTTCTTCGCCCGTCAAATCATGATCTGGCGTGGCAAAGGTCGTGCTGGCGGGTATCGTGCGCACCGAACCCGTGACATCCACAGAGGCCTCCTCCTCCACCTGCTCCATGAGTAAAAGGCTGACGAGGACCCTGAGCATACTCGGCATGGATGGATGGAGGAGGAATGCCTTGGCCATGGGCGGATGAGAAAGGTGTGCATACAGGTAGTTCAAAGCAGCCTCAACCAGAAGCTTGTCCATGAAAAGCGGGAGGTAGCGTATCGAGGCTGCGAGGGCTGGGGAGTCAGCTTGTAGACGCGACAGATTCGAGGGGTACATGAACAGTTGTCCAAGAACCGAGAGCACCGAAATGATGAGGGTGCGATTCGACGCATGACCCGCGATCTGAAGCAGGGTCCGGAGTGGACTGCGCTCTACACCGTCGGGTTGGGGGAGTGTGACGCGAAAAGAAATCGCATGCAAAAGCTCGATGATGTTGAGAATAAACTCGGTATTGGCGTCCGATTCTGGATCGAGGTTGGTGAGCGCGTCAAAGATGAGTGGTTGCGTTCGCCGGCACTCGGCGAGCTCGAGCGCGTTGGGTTCGTTCGTCGCCGAGTTGCGAAGGATGAAGAGGGATTCGATAGCGTGTCGGCGCTTTCTGTCCGCCTCTGGATGCATGGAAAAGAAGGAATACTTTTCCGACTCGAGGTGACCTTCCCTGACGTACCACTCGGGCCATTCAAACAGCGCGCCTGTGAGGCCTGGGAGAGACTTGAGCAGGAACAGGTCATTCGTACATAACCTGTGAAGTCTGTCCAGTGCCCATCCGATTTCTGTGTGGATTGTGGATCGTAGCGAGAGGACCATGCGATTGCTCGCCGTTTGCTCCGTGTACCATCCTAGAGCGAGTCAAACACTGTCGATAGACGGGGGGGGAGGGGCTCACGTTCATAGTCGTCTGTGACGTTTGGTACTGCTCGTTGTGCGGGCTGAGGATATGGACGGTACGGGGTCGCCACCACCGCTGCCGCTATTCCTGTTCTGACTGGCGTTGCGAGCGCCATCGAGCAAGCAGTAGATCTGTCACGCACCGTACATTGTCACGCGTTTGTCACATGTGACTATAATGTCACTTGTCACGCTCCCTACTTGTCCAAGTGGACGATGGCGTTGATCGAGGTACGTCGCTTGTAGCTGGAACAAGGTCACCCCAGCTCACCGCTCTATCTAGGTTATTGCCAACGATCGTTTGGGTCGTAAAGGTCTGTCATTTTGCATCATCTCACCAGTATATCTAACCGTCGGACAGTTCGTGTCAAGTGCAGCCCCGACGATACGGTCGGCGATCTCAAGAAACTCATCGCCGCGCAGATAGGAACGGATGCTACAAAGATTTTATTGAAGAAATGGTAAGCTCTCAGTCACTCAGCAGGGTCGTCCTCATCTCTTCCTTCTCAAGGTACACCACATACAAGGATCACATCACTCTCAGAGACTACGAGATCCATGATGGCATGAGTCTGGAAATGTACTAGGCGATCACACAGCGTCAATCACGCTTTGTTCAGCATCGTGTACTTTTGCATCTGTAGCAGTATGTCTTGCAATTTGAATAGTCTAAACTCTAGATCCTAAACGATGCAGAGGACGGCTGTCCTCCACAGAAACCTACCGGACTACAAGAAAGCCATCATCCAGCGATTGTGGTCAGTAGCTCCGACCTAGATCTGCTCTTCAACCCCTGGAAGTATTCATCCGTACCACTCCTGGCCACCATCATCGAAGACGCTCGCGTGATAGACGGTTGTCTCACAACAAAGGGTCGAACATTTTCCTCGCCCGCTCGTGTGCGATGCGGCAACGTGTTCGATCTCAGGTGCTTTGGCGGCGTGCTCTCTTGTGGACTCATTGTCTCCGGTAGCGATGCAAGGCGTGGGCCACGAGGTCCGCGCGGACCAAGCCTTGATCCCAATGATTCCGACCCCGTCAGCTGCCCGGCTTTCGTCACGAAATTGAATATCCGCGAGTCGGTCCCAATGACGCGATCGATCTCATCCAAAGAAGCTGTGACATTTAGGCGTTGTGGTGTGATGGTACCTGTCGAATCGGATATGGGATAGACGGACGAAGAGTCTCCACTTGTAGAGACTCCACCCTGGGAAGCAACTGACGCTTCTTGCGCCACTACCGTCATTTCGGTGCCCGAGTACTTCATTCCGGGCACGGTCTCTTCAACCTCGTTGTTGGATCGGGACTTGCGGTACCACGTCTCACTCCGTCCGAGCTGCGGCTTGGCGCGGAGTCGTACGTGCAACTGTGAAATGGCGGCTGTTGGAGGGGGATCGATGGAAAGGAAGTTGATGATCCTGATTGGGAGGGTGACTTCGATGTCAGAGGAGAGGACGCCAGTGGTGACGTTGACGTTGAGGGTGTATTCCACTTCCAGTAACCTCACACGAGTCACAGACAAGGCGTCAGCCTATCATTCGTTAATCACAACGATTTACAGATCCGATAGGAAATAAACTCACTGGCAGGACAATGTGATGCACAAAATTTGCCGTGTCACCGGGCCGCACGCCTGCCCACCACCCCTTTGCGCTCGCATGCCCCTTGGAGCACTTTTGCCCCATCACCAGCCCGCTCGCGGCAACCACCTTTCTCATCGTCATCGTCTCACACGCATCCGGATCAGTATCGGGATCGGTGTTTCCCTTTCGTCCCGCGAGCGGCTTGAATATGGTCGTAGTTCTCACAAGGGTAATCGATGCTCCCTTGACCGTCTTCTTTGACTCGTTGACGACGCGCAGGTGAATTACACATCGTTGCCCGGCAACCCAGTAAAGTCGGTGCATCGCCGCGCTCAGCCTTACTTTTCCGCTGCCTCCCATGAAGACTGTCTTTGCAGCCTCGCTCACGAGTGGGCGTGGCGCTGGCGAAAGCTTACCGTCGAAGGACAGGCGGGGCCAGATTTGGCAAGACCGATAAAAATGTGCGAGGGATTCTGACAAGGTTTCTGGGTCCTTGAGTCTGAGTGAAGCCATCGCGAAATATTTCAGCGCCACGCCGCAATGGATGTTCATTGTCCCCTTGGCAATTCCACAGGTTCCGTCTGCGGGGAGAGTGAAGGAGAAGGGTAATACATGAATGCCCTCCTTGGCTTCTGCCCAGCCATCCTTGTCGGGCGGGCTTGCCAAGACGGAATCCCAAGCAGGTGCGACGTGAGACAAGAGTGCTGTACATTGGTAGAATGTGCATCGCGTGTTTCCGTATGGGATTGCTTCGTAGCCTACGACACGAATCTTTGCTTTGGAAATGAGAATTGGCGTAGTTTGGTTCTTGTTGGCATTCTTGCGGACATGAATGGTTATGTGACCTTTGAGTGCGCTTCCTTGGATGCATGTTTCGCTCTCGAGGACAATGTCCACCTCGACGCGGGCGCGCGGTTTCGCCTTTTCAAGGGCGATGGCGCCAGGGGAGATATCGTCAAAATGGAGGGGAGGGAGGGCTCCAGAACTGACTCTCTGGAACGATGGTGGTGGGACGACGGATGCATTGGGTTTCAACCGGAAAGCAGAGTTGCCTAGAAGGATGCGCAGTTCGGATGTGCTCTTGTGGGGAGGGGCGGAGATCTGCAGCAGGGTGTCGCTCGTAGTCAAGCCGACGCCATGGGGGGTGAGGACGACATCGTCTGCACCCTTGTGCTTGTCTTTCACTGAGCCTCTCCTGGCCCTCCATGTGTCCCTTCGAGTGGGTCTCTCCTGGGTATCTTCGCGCCAAATGTCCTTTCCCACCTGGAAAGTAGCGCCGACCACGGCTGGAACTGTACTTCCACCTGGCGTGATAAATCCTTGATCGATCCTCTGTCCGACGCGGTACCCTGAACTGCCAGGCTGTGCGTAAACGTCGAGCTCGACGGTGGAGTCGCCCATCTCGGCGAGAAGAAGACCTCGCATGGAGGATACGGAGCGGAGTGATGGGAGCCAGCTGGATGTGGTGGCATCCAAGGAGGAGCTGGCGTATTGACTGGAGGGATATGCGACGGCATCGGAGAGGTTGGGAAGTATTCCAGATTGATTGATGTGTGGCAAGATGAAAGAGGAAGTCGTAGTGGAGGTTACGAGCGTTGATGAGGGGATGGTGGACAGATCTGGGACGAAGAGGATAGAAGGCCTGAGTCGGTCTGACATTGGTCGATCAGACGTTGGCGGACGATCGTTGGTGATGCAGGACAAGAACGACGACGACGTTCATTTGGAAATGGACTGGGCTAAGCCTCAAGGATCATTGAAATTTGGACCGGGAGCACGAGGAGGGGCCCATCCTGTGCGACTGTGGAGATGACATCAACCCCTCGTGTCCAACACGCGACTTGTCGATATATAAACAACCCCCGCACGATCGGAACAACAACAACAACAACAATATGTCGCTCGGATTACCACCACTGTCAATCGGACTCAAGTCCATCGCTCCCTACCTCCATCGCGCAGAAGAACTCGTCGAACCCGAACCCGTCGTCGCGTATTGGTGTATGTCTTCTCGATGTTCGTGGTTCATTCGCCTCACCACCACTCAGGTGCCTACTACGCCGCGCAGCTTGGCATATCACTCAAAACTCAAGACCCCAACTCCCGCAAACTTCTCCTCAACCTCCTCGATGCACTGGAACGCCTCAAGAAGGAGATCGGCCCAAACGACGCCATCGACGTCGAACCCGCAAGTGCAGCCTACGTCGAAAACTTTGCCTTGAGAGTGTTCAAGATGGCAGACGACGAGGACAGGGCCGGAAACGCATCAAAGTAGTATCTCCCACTTCTCCGTCACGTCAGCCCACAGCTCATTCTTGTCCCGTCGCAGGTCTACTGCCAAAAAGTTCTTGGCGGCTGCCAACTTTCTCGAAGTCCTTCAAGTCTTCCCAAAGACCGACGTCTCGGAATCGGTGGGTTCATCTCCGAATTATCGTCCATGTCTACCAACGGCCTTTCCAGACCGAGAGCAAATTAAAATACGCCAAATGGAAAGCAGTCGATATTGCCAAGGCCTTCCGCGAAGGCAGACACCCAACACCGGGGCCTGCGGAATCTCAGCTAGACCCTGAACTTCCTCCTTCGGATCAGTTCGTCTCGGAACAGTATCCACCAACACCACCGCGACCCGTCCCTCGCGAACCATCTCCCCCCACCAAATCTTCCTCCCGCTCCCCGAAACGTCAATCACCGCCACCCGCCCTCCCTCCCGCAGACATTGCCCGTGCAAACCGTCTTCTGACTCATCCTGGCGATGACAAACATGACAATGAAGCCCTCAGCCCCGGGCGCTGGAGCACTACCGCCACGCCCGGATTTGACTTGGCCAGATTTCCAGGACTCGATGGCGTGGATAGCACCGCCGCCAGCTCGGACAGCATCAACAACTGGCACGAGCATGTTGTCGACCCCGTGACGCGTGCCGCAGCTCGGGCCACCACCAGCAAGCTCAGCACCGCATGGGTCAGCACCGAAATGGAAGGCGCACACAGCGACGACGAGCCCGTCGAGGACACCACTCTGAATCGAGGTCGAGTGCGGTTCACTGTCGGCACTCCAGGTAGTGCCTCCCCTCCAAAACGCGCGTCCCCACCCTTCCCCGCCCAAGACCTGTCCTCGCCACCCCTTAGGGTGGCCGAGCTTCCACCGGGGT